>OU612046.1:49288611-49525794 GCA_914767935.1 Coremacera marginata | reverse complement strand
CTAGCTACTTTAGAAATTCATAACAGCTATGTTATATCATTGCTTTAAATTTTCACTTTGTTCGGCAGCCCTGACATGTAACGATAAATTACGTAACATGTTTTTGGCCAATTTTAGAACCCTCCCTCCCTCCCTCAATGTATCACATTTCGTCACAAAGTCTTTATATCGTGATCGTGTACATGTTTCGATTCCTGAATGAAGCCGTGAAGTCTCACCACGCGTGGGACTACATGAATAACACTGCTTTAGAGACAGGCGAAGCTGACCCATGATTGTGGCGTCATTAGGATTGAACCGCCAAAATCTAAAAGCCATGTGGGTTCCCGGCTTAAAACATCAAACATCAACTTGATTTGACTTTGAAAGTTGGGCTTTATGTCAACGCTATGGTCGCCATTTTTGACCCCTTACAACCTTGCAACTTTTATCTTAAAAATTTATTAGATAAAAAACTCACCCCTAGCTAATGGTAATATAGATTTTTTTACTAATATTTTTTGATTAGGAAGAGAAATTGGGATAGTTTTTTTAAATATAATTTCTTAAGCTTGCTTATATTTCATAATCAGAACAGAAATCAATGGTGAATATTTTAAAAAAAGTAATACCACATTACAATTTTGAACAGACGAAGACTTGTATGAAAAAATCTGTGACTGATTTTTTAAGAAAAGGTCAGACCTCGGTCATGAAAAGCTTCTGAGGCTCTTCGTTCTTCCTCTTCTTCTCTTCTTTTATTATTTGTTTGACTTGGAAATTATCGTCGGGACATTAAAGTGCACAGAATAACAGTAGTCTCATTCATTGTTTCTTAAGCATTCATAAAGAAACTTTTGAATTCTCAGAAGTGCTTGCGAAATGTGTGCAGTCTATTAAATTAACCGTCTCAGATATTTATTCTTATGACTTTATGTCAATGCCAACCAGCATCTTCATTTTTACATTTCGTTTTAATTTTGCTCCTTACATCTGACGCTTGCCATTTTCTGTAACAAATACCTAAGATATCTTTCCAATTTCAATACTTTTGGGATATCAAACCGTTATTATTTTCTTAAGAATCCACTACATTAAGTATCTTCTAGCAAGCACTCAGCCACGTTTTCTTTAATGCTTCTTCTCTCCATGTCAACATAACGCAAAATCATGCTGTCAACTTTTGTTGTTTTAACAAAATTTGTTTCGATGCTTATAGCTTGTGGTTGTTTGTTTTATAGCACAACGGAAATTCATATAGCTTGCGATAACAAAAACAAAAACAACACTTTTTACTTCACTCTAAAGTGAATTTTATTATGGTAAAAAATTGTTTTCCCTTGAGCTAGCGGAAAAAGCTTTTCCTTATAAGAACACAAAACAAAACCTACCCAAGTCTTTAATCCTGTGTTTGTGCGCTTCTCCACTTTGCTTTTTAACGCTCTTGTTGTTTGTATATTTTGCACCATCATTATTCCTTCTTTACCGAAACTCTTTATTGCTCATAATTACTTTGTTACCTGATAAAATATTAAATTCAATTTTAATTACGTAATCCGCCGTTATCCACACAACGGTCTTCTGTCCTCCTCTTCGTGCCTTCTTCCACATGCTGACCACAGTCATGCTTATAGTAGAAGGTAGATGTTTTTCTCTGCCAACTTAATCCGTTATTTGTAGTTTATGCCACTCTTTAGCATTCTTTCTAAGCTCTTCTTTACATTCTTTACGACTCTTCTCCTTACAACAGTACACTCAGAAAAATTTCTAAAAAAAAAGCTTGATATATTATTGCACATGATTGCGATATATTTAGTATCAGGGCACATACAGAGCATGAATGTTTAGAAAAGACCGACCATTGTTGAAATTCCGCTTTCACACGTTTTGTAGAGTCATTACAATAACTTTCATATCTTTAAAAAAGTGATGTTATTTTCATTTAGAGTAGGACTGTTCATTAAAAAATTTTTAGACCCGGTTTTAAAAACATTCCATGACCATTTTAAAAAATTGATTTTTCAAATATTAGAAAAAGAACCATTAAAACCGGTTAGCCAGTATTTTGTGTTATCATGCATGAAATCGAATAAAAAGCTGAAACTCATATCATATATTAAAAATGGTGAAATTATTTGAATTATCATTGAAAGATAATTATATATATATATATATATATATATATATATATATTTCAATTAAAAAAAAAATATTAATATAATTAGGAAAAGATTGATTATGAAAAAGAACATACAGAGTGACCCAGAATAACAATTCTCAATTCTCAAAAGATCAACAAATTCTCTAAAAGTCAATAATATTTTTTAATTTAGTTTTATTTGCTAAAAAACATTGCGAAATTAGTGAAATCAGGTCGTTAATTCAAATCTTTCGTCTTTCTCTTTGATTGTTTGGCGCAAACGTTTAAAGAATGAATTTCAAGCGGCACTTATCATATCTTAATCCATTTGATTCCAAATCTGTATCAACAGAGCTTTGAAATTATGCTAAGGGCTTTCGTTATGTCAATTTTGCCTTATATATAGCCCCATACACAGAAGTCGAAAAGATTATGATCTGGGGATGCAGCTGCCCATTCTTTGGCTGATATAAAATCAGGAAAATTTTTCTGACATCAGTCTTGAGTGCATCTTTTGCCTGGTGTGATGGGACAGAATCTTTGCTGAAAGCAAAAATATTCATCACCATACAAATCCTGGACATGAGGTCTTAGATGGCCTTCCAAAACGTATTCAGTAGAATAGTTCGTATCAATTTTAACCCCTCGATCTATGAAAAGAAGCAATAACTTGTCTTTTGTTGATATTGCTTTCCAGACCAATACTTTCGAAACATTCTGGTACCGCTCCACGGCCAATATGTCTCTGGGAGCATATGCGAGATTCTTTTCAATTAAACCTTTGTTTGTCAATCTGATTTTATCGGGAATATCATTTTTTTTCATATCATTTTGCTAATAAAAAGATTGATTTAACAGCAATTACCGAAAAATTACCTGAACAATTAAGAAATGATATAAAAATTGTAAGCAATGAAGCTTCGGCAGGATACCCAGGCTAGAATACCCACCGCGGTCGTATTAAAGTATATTCGAAGTCTTTAGCCACGACAGACACGATGACATTCAGTTTTATATATTTACGAAAGTTTTTCTATTTTGATTACGGTACTTTGTATGGGAGGTAGGCGTGGTTTTCATCCGATTTTGCCAAATACCAATACAATAATGGTCTATTTTAACATAAATATCAAAGCCTATTTGCAAAACTTCAAGACATTTCCTTAATTTGAGCAGATTTTTAAGAGACTACTCTTAAAGTAAAGCCACTTTGTATAGGAGGTAGGCGTGGTTTTCAGCCGATTTTGCCCAATATAGTGATGGTCTATATTATATATCAAAGCATATATGCAAAATTTCAAAACATTTCTTTAATTTGAGCAGATTTTTAAGAGACTACTTTTGAAGTAACTCCACTTTGTATGGGAGGTAGGCGTGGTTTTCATCCGATTTTGCCAAATATCATAGTCCATATTAAATATCAAAGCATATATGCAAAATTTCAAAACATTTCTTTAATATGAGCTGATTTTTAAGAAACTTTACTTTTAAAGTAAAGCCACTTGGTATGGGTGGTAGGCGTGGTTTTCATCCGATTTGGCTCATATCAGAACTTGATCTTTATTTTTTAGAAGAAACCTTACACATTGAATTTCATCGCGATTACTTCAAAGTTACGTCTGTAATCGTGTCGACAGATGAACAGACTGACAGACACACGTAAATCGACTCAAGTGGTGATGCTGATCAAAAATATATATACTTTTCTATACCTGCCACGCCTTCTTATTGGCGTTACAAACGGAATGACAAAGCTAATATACCCCTTATACAGTACGAGTTGGGGTATAAAAATGTTCATTCTTAACCAAATTTTTTTCCACGGAATATAATTTAAAAAAATCAATATACGCGCAAACATAAAATATTCTTAAAAAATATTCAGAAATGTCAAATAATCCGACTATAAAAAACCGAAAACCATTAAAATTTGAAAAAATTCGAATAACTGATATACAATTTTAACCCTACTTTCACACGCGTGTTTGTTTTCGTTCTTATTTATACTATTACAAGCTCTTACTCTTTTTTCTCAGTGTACTGTTAATAACTGCTCACTGTGATTTTTTTTTTCTTTTGTTTTTTGCAGAGTTGAACGCTCATCGGACCAAGTAATTAAGCCGGTAAACTTGGAGGCACTTTCCAAATGGGTTGGCCAGATACCCGATGATGTGGTGCGTGATATGGCAGAAATAGCACCGATGCTGTCGGTTCTCGGCTATGATCCCTACTCGAATCCACCGGATTATGGTAAGCCTGATGCATGGGTACAGGATAATACGTCTAAGGTATGTGCAGCTAATAGTTGAAGTAATTCGCCCCCAACCTTCCCACATGTATTTATTTCGTTGTGTTTGTTTCTGTTTACATATTTGTCAGTGTTTTTGTCAGTTCAGTTTTAGTTTTCAATTGTTTTTTTTTATATATATATTTTTTTTTTTTTTTTGTTTTATTCACAACTTTGCTTTGTAGTGTTTTTGCATGGTTTCTTGTTTGGGCGAGAATAAATAGAAGATATAGGAGAATTTTTAATAAAAGCAGAGCAGAGCTTTAAAATAAAACATTTCTTTGTAGAGTATTTCTGAAGAATAAAATGGAAATGCAATGTTTGTCACAAATTTAAAAACAATTTTTTTTTTTAAGAGTCAAAGAAAATTGTAATTTCAATATTTTGAAAAAAAAATAAAACAAAAAAATACCTTCATCATTTTTTCGGCCAACTGAATCATTTGAAAATTAAAAAATTGACAAATTATTAATTATGAGGTTAATTTAATTTAATAATTAATTATTAATTATGAGCCAAAAATAATTTTTTATACTCTAAAATAAAAAGCTATTATATAAATAAATTACCGCTGTTTTTATAACCAGGTTCATGCGAAAGCCATTCTCCTTTTGTGCCGTAAATATTTCTTCTCTGAGAATATAAAAGTTAGTTTCTTTATAATTTCTACTTAATTCGCTATCGTTTTGAAATTGATAAACATAATTCAAGTATTTTTAAGATTAAGGCGGTCTTCTCATTCAAAACCCGTTTGGACCCTTTTTAAAAAAATTATTATTTGAAAACGCAAAGAATAATTGAAAACTTTTTTTATTTATTATATTACAAAAGGTTCAAAGTAAATAAAAAATTTTTTTTGCCTCGATACGTGGGCTGTTCAAAAAGTAATGAGACTTCAAAGTTGGTGGTGAAAAAAAAGGTGTCGTCACGGCGGCCACGATTCCGGGTCTCCGGAGCGTCTGAAATGAAAAAAAAAAACGGGGTTATAATTAGTATAGATGTAATTCTCGGGTGAACCTCAAGCTTAATTTTGTGATTTTTTTTTGACAAAATGGCGGCCATTCAAAAAAAAAATTTCAATTTCGGGTTTTTTTTTTGTAGTTTAGTGTAAAAAAAAAATAGTAAAAAATTTTTTAAAATTATGGTCGAGGTTCACCCGAGAATGGTGACAATTCTGCGTCGATTCCACTTTGTTTCATGAAAATCGGTTCAGTTGAACTGGAGATATCATGGCCGCCAGTTCGAAAAACGTGGGTTCGAGATAAACGCGTTTAAAGTTTGAAGTAATTTTTTTATAGCTCATTTTGACGAAGACCTTGCTTCACAAAAAAGGCTGTATCTTCTAAAGTATTTCGAATTTCTAAAAATCCTTTTAGGGGCATATTCACAACTACCCAAGCTATAAATAAATGCAAAAAAAAATCAAAAAAAAAAAGTTGCTCAATGAGAAGACCGCCTTAAGTGTTCTGCAGAACTTATTTTTTTTTTTATGTGTTCTGCACAACTTATGTTTTTAAGTCGGGAATAAGTAGAATTGAGACCTTAAAAAAATATTTACTGCCGAAAAATCCATAAAAATGTAAATTTTTGCAATCTTTCTATAGACCTTACAATTTGGGCAAATTACCACACAAATATTTAAAAAAAAAATCACCGTTATAAAACACTCTTCACTTTATAATTATTACTGTTTTCCAATACAGCACATGATAGCACAAATTCGTTACACTACAGCACACTTCGTGTTTAATAAAAAATCAAAAATTTACAAATACATTAGAAAATCAAGCTAATTATTTAGAACATACTAAATTCGCAACTAGCTCAGGGAGTAGGATTTAGCTATATTTTAAATTTAAAAGTCTAATAGAGGCCTTGCCAGCAGCTTCTATTTAATTTTTAATATTACAAGTTTGCATACAAATGAGTATTTCATGTTTTGTTTATGTTATGTATGTCTCAAGACTAAAAAAAAGTCACCCATAGCGAATGGTAAAAATGTGATTTTTTTTTTATTAATATCTCTTGATAGGGAACAGAAATTGGGAAAATTTTAATAAATAAATTATTTTGAGTCGTGATTAAATTTAAAAAATTTAAAAACAAAATTTTTTTAATTTATATTTCATTAGTTTTTGTATTAAAACTAAATTAATTTTTGTCTACACAAATTGTATTATAAAGATTTGTTTACCGAAAAAGTAACTCTAAATCATAAGACTTCTGCATCTTAAAAATCTGAAACAATTTTTGCTAATGAAAAATTTAAATTCTCAGCTAACGGTGCTGTTAAAATAAAAATTGTCAAGTAGTTTTATTAACGTTTAGGGAAAAAAAAATTAATGATATATCTTAAAAAAACACCAGAAATATTTGCAATCGAAAATCTTTGAAGTTCTGATGATTTTTCTCATTCTTTCAGACAACCCAACAAAAGTCATGCCTGAGCAGGCTAGAATTTAGGGCTGACAAGCATGACGGAGGTCTGACCTTTCCTTGAAAACAACCCTGATTTTTTCATACAAGGGTCGTCTTCTTCAGACCTGAAATTTGGTATTACTTTTTTTTTTAAATGTTCACCCATGGTTTCTGGTCTGAATATCAATTTTCAACTTTCTGAATATCAATTTCAGATATGAAATCTGGCCTAAAATAAAAGAGGCCTGATCTTTTGTTTAATTTCATGTAAGAATTGAGGTCTGTCTGTATTCTAATCTTAATTTAAACAAAAAAATCAGTCCTGTTTTATTTCAGGTCAAATTTCATAGCTGAATTTCAAATAAAAATTGATATTCGAACCAGAAGTCATAGATGTACATTTAAAAAAGTAATAACAAATTTCATGTCTGACGAGGCGGACAATTGTATGAAAAAAATCAAGGATGTTTTCAAGGAAAGGTCAGGTCTCGGTCATTTCTTTCAGGCCTGAATTCAAATCTGATCAGGCATGACCATTTCTGCTGAGAGACAAAAGCTTGCAGCTTTCCAATCATATATCTGCACATACCGTATATAAAGTTCGAGAAAAAACAAAATTTTGAATACCCCTTGATTGTGAACTGTGACACTATCCTATGCAAAATCGGTCGCTAATTACTACCATTTTAAGTTTTGTCCCGGATGCGGTTAGAAATTTTGGAATACATTTTAATATAAATGGTCTTACATATATGAGCCCACCAAAAATGGATTGACTTTTTATACTTGTCATTACTTTTTAATAAAAATATTTATTAAAACTTAATGCTAAATTTAGCTTACTAGGTAGAATGGAACAAATTTTAAATCCCTTAATTTCTGTGCTAATGAAGCGATTAAAACGAAATTTTTTAAAATTTTTTACTATAATTTACAAAAGACTGAATCGAGTCTTAAGATTTGAGTTTATATTTGCAGAATTTACAATTACTTGTTAGAAACAAAAATTACCTAATATTTAAGGGAGTATTCCTGGTTGGAAGTCGGTTTTTGGACCCTCTTTGAAAATCTTCTCATTTCAAAACGCAGAGAGTTATTTAAATTCTGTACTAAGAACATTTTAAATTAAATAAAAAAATTTTTTTTCCTTTGTACGAAGGCTGTCCAAAAAGTTGTCGGACTTCAAAGTTGGGCGTCGAAAAAAAGGTATGCTGCTTTCGGCCCGGATAACTCGACTTCGGATCATCTGAAATGGAAAAAGTAAACAGCGCTAGATTCAGTACAGATATAAATCTGGTCCCTACCTCAATCATAATTTTGCAATTATTTTTTTAAAAATGGCGGTTATTGAAAAATGAACAACCGATTTTGGGTATTTTTTTTTTTGTAGTTTAGTGTAAAAAAAATACTAAAAAATTGTTTAAAATTGTGATTGAGGTAGGGACCAGAATGGTGACAATTCTGCGTCGATTGCACTTTGTTTCATCAAAATCGGTTTAGAACTACGGGCGCAATCTGGGCCGCAAGCTCGAAAAACGTGGTTTCAAGACAAACGCGTTTTAGTTTGAAGTTATTTTTTTGCATGAAAAAAAAAAATTGAAATGAAAAATTTGAGCATGCAGTTTTAAAAATTCGACAATTCTGCTTCGATTGCACTTGGTTTCATCAAAATCGGGTCAGTAGAACCGCAGTAAAGTGACTTCGAAGTTCAAAAACGTGATTTTGAAAAATTTAAAGAAAATTTTAGGCAATAAAACATTTTTTTTTTTTTGTGAAATACTTGCATATATCAATCTGCAATGCCAGCCCCATAAAGAAATCCTTCCTCTTCAAAAAATCAGGACTCAGCTCCACTTTGTGCTCTTCGGGCAGTTCTACCTTCTCTTGATGCGGCCAAAGCTCTGGCTTCGGACCTTTTCAAACGTTCTTTGAGAAAACTGTATAAAACTCCAAAATGCAATTCTCCGTTTTTTTGTCAATGCTTATGTCTTCGTTTTTTTTATTTTTAAATTTTTTTGCCAATATACTTGTGAATTCGGTGTCCTCATCTCTTTCGTGTTGGTTACCACGAATCTGGCGTTTCAAGGGACGAGTTTTTCGATTGCTACCAGTGTTTCTGTTATTTTTATTTCTATTACTTTTTCTATCCATTGCCTTAAGCACAAACAAAAATTTTTATCAAAACTGTACTTTTCAAAACTGTATGCGCGTGCGCGTCCGGTTTAAACTCAATTCAAAGTGAACTAAACGCTGCCAACATTCGAATACCTAGGCTCTAAAATGTGTATTCATTTATTTTTAAAATGCGTATACAAACAAGTTATTACCTACTAAAGAACGCGTTAAACGAAATTCGGTGGTTGCTTAAAACCGTTGCATTCAAAAAAAAAAAGCCAAATTAAACAAACCTCATTTTGGCGAAAACATTGCTGGACAAAAAAGGCTATATCTCCTAAAGTATTTCGAATGTCAAAAACCCTTTTTAGGACGATATTCTCGAATATCCAAGCTATAAAAATATTAAAAAAAAAAAATTTTAAAAAATGGTTGCCAACCAGGAGTACTCCCTTAACATAAGGGACATATTACCTAATTTTGTCGAAATTTTTTGAGTTTTTTAAGGTACACTTTAAAAGCCGAAAATAATACACGTTTCCAATATTTGTTTTCTGAGTTACCTTAATAATTATCTTTACTTATTTATTTTTAGAACATTAACACAACTGCCTTAATTTAGATAACAATTTTTAATATATTTGTTAATTTCGTTTGCTAAAAAAGTTCTTTAATTTTTTTTTTTTTTTTTTGTTTCTTTGCACTCAGAGAGGTCAAAGCCCAAAGAAAGTTTAAGAAACAAGTCAGAAGAGAGAGAACAATAATAAGCCATTCGGCCAATTTTTGATAGAGCATCGCAAATGTATATATGCTTGGTATATATTGCTTTAACTTTTCTGTTAATGAATATTTTTCCGTAAACTTTTATATACATATTTCTGACATTTTATAGAACAGAATAATATAACAAAAAAAAATAAATTTTTAATTTTTTCTAAAATGTAATGCCTTAAGTAAGGATTGTGAAAAACGGTTAGAGATATTTGAGTAAATATTTTTTTTATTGTTTAACATAAGTATTAAAGTTAACAAAAACAAATTTTTTTCTTTTTCGAGACGCCACGTCTGCGTCACACGTGCGTAAATGAAGAAGTAAAAAAAGAAAAAAAAACACACGCTAGACGGCGCGTGCAAAGCAGGCTAAAAAGTATAGTTAGAGGAGGAACATATTCTTAAAACATATATGAAGAGATTTATACAAAAAAAAAAAAAAAAATTAAATGTTCCTTAACTATACAAAAGATTTTAAGAAACACTTATTGCTCTTACAACAAAATAGATTTTTGAAAATTTAAGAAAATGTCCACACATTTGGTTTTTTTTTCTTAAAAGGGTTAATTAAATTTGCTGCACATATTTTAAGCGTTCAAGTAAGTATTTTTTTTTCTCTTAAGCATTCAGGGTGATGGTTTATTTAATTTATTTAATAAATGCTTACATTTTTGTACACTTTGCCATTTAATATCACAGCTACTTCCGATTACTTGGTTTGAGTTAATATTTTTTCTTTCTTTCTTCGTATGCTATACACACATTTACTGCTGTAATGTCCTATGATAATTTTTATTGCATTGCGAATGTTCTGTTTTTTATGTTTTTATATCTTCTTATCTTTTTTCTTTACTGCTGCTGCTTATGCAACACATACTCGCAGGTAAAAGCAAATCGTAAACTATGGGAGAATAAAGCGAAACAAGTTTTGCGTATGCTGCCGCAGGATACCAAGGATACCAAATCGGATGAGGAGGACCTCATACAAGAATTATTTGCGCCTGCTGCTGATAATAACAACAACAACAACAACATCATCATCAATAACAATAACAATATCGATGACAATATAAACAACGAAAGACAAGGACAGCAGCAAACAGCAGATGATGGCAACAGAAACAACAACAACAATGGCAATGACGATAACAACAAACCAAAGGATATAATAAAAATAAAACAATTGCATAGCAACAACAATAATAAAGCCCACACAATGATATCAAAAACATGATATCAACAACATCGAATACCGCTACGCATCTCATCCAAGCGTAAACAATAAAAACAAAACAAAAAAAAAAAAAAAAAAATAACCACCACCATCATCATCACCACCACAACCATCAACATCATCACCTAAAACCGAAACTGCGTATATTGTCGTCCACAAACACACATAAACGCACACTAGTTATCGTGTGTTAAGCGGAAACGGAAGCATGAGTCTTTAAATAAAATTGTCTGCTTTGTATTATAAAATAGAATAGGGAGATAAAAAAAAAAAACTACCCACAATGATGACACTCCATTTAAATTTATTTGGTTGTTTTTAAGCGACTCTTACTTTATCGTCTTTTAAGTCTTGCGCTTTCTGTATAATTTACTACTTTAAAATCTCGGGAGATATTTTCCAATTTAAAACATTGTTTTTATTGCTTTACATAAAATAAAAAATATCTAGATAATTGTACATAAAATTCCATTGTTTACTATTGTCTGTTCTAAACTGTTGAAAAAAATAATTATTTAAAAAAAAAAATCACAAAATATTGTCCAATACATTTTTTTTATTTAATATGACTTAATTTTTTTCCTTGTGATTGAATATCACAACAAAAAAAAAACAACCAAACTTTAATGAGCTTTTGATATATCTTTATAATATAGAAATATATATAAATATAAATACAAATAAAAATATATCTAGTAATTAAATTATTATGTACACAAAAAGAAAAAAATAATAAAATAGCTAACCTTATTCTTAATTTAAGTTGTATATTAATTATGTTAATAGATAAAATATTTCAGAATTATATTAAGTGTTCAAAACAAACATAAAAAAACTACCATACAAAATAAAAACTATAAATTTATATTGAAACTTAAATCCTTTATAGTAGAAATATAAAAACATAATAATTGAAAAGAAAAATATATGCATTACAAGCGACTGAATATGAAATAATTTGCCAGAATGTTTGTATTTATAAGTGCAGCACTTTGAAAATGTATATTCTTAAGATAAAATTGGCTTTATTTTTCATAATATTATTAACTTTTTTCTCTTTCCATCCGAATTTAGCTACTTTAACTATTCCACAGATTTCGTCAAGCAAACTCAAAAAACAAACTTTTAAAACTGTAGTTTTCTGTGAAAGTGATTTTGTGATACCAAAATTATGAATCAATCATCAAAATACAGTTTCTATACAAAATTTGCTGACTGTGCTGAAGACACAAGAGAGAAGGAGAGACTTATTTTCGGGGACTTAAAATGCAAATCCACTGTTTATTTTTAAATATGTTGACGATCAGAAAGTGCAGTAGCCAGTGATGAAAGGTGCCTACGCTTACTTACAAAAAACCATGCACGGTAGGATGGAATGCAAAATTTTATCTTTAAAATTAAATTTTAACATTCCTGTACTATATGTGTTCATCCAAATTTCAGCTATTAAAGGACAGGTTCTCATTCAGAGCTCGAAAAACACGGTGATGTTCCCGATTTTATTCTTTTTTTATAGAAGGAATAAATAAGCCTTGAATATAGAAACCATGTATAAAACTTTGTATAAGTTCTTGTATAAAAGAAATAATTCATACGCCTTTTCTGCTTGCATAGACCTTGTTCACCCAGAAAAACAAATCTGTTTAATTTAGCAAAATTTTAACTAAATTTCAGTTTACAATTTAACAACATGAATCGTCAAGTTAAGATTACCACATGCCATTCAGGTCAATTTAACCAGTTTTTGTGGTTTAATGAAACTGACAAATATGGTTATCTTAACCAAATTTTAACCAGATTTTGTGGTTGAACCGAATGAAGTCAGGTAAATTTAACCAATTGTCAGGTATGAAAAAAAAAAGATTACCTAATACCATTCAGGTGAATTTAACCTGTTTTTGTAGTTCAATTTCACTGACAAATATGGTTATCTTAACCAAATTTAACCCGGTTTTTATAGTCACATTATTAATACTACGTTCACACTGAGAGCTTAATGCGCATTTACAAAATGCAAAATATATATTTGGCTCTTTTACTCCTTTAAAGAGCATACGGCCATACATTCTAAATTGCTAATGCGCATTTCGTTAAATGCGCATTTAGCCCTCAGTGTGAACATAGTATTACACTACGTTCACACTGACAGCTAAATGCGTGGCCGTATGCTACTTGTAAGAGTAAAAGAGACAAATATATACATTCAATTTCGTAAATGCGCATTTAGCTCTCAATGTGAACGTAGTATAAGCCTTATTGTTTGATTATAACTTCTTACAAGGAAAGGTCCCCAGATGTCACTCACCGATTTGAATAATTTTTGGATATGTGAAAGAAGACAAAAATCTAAGGTCAACGTATTTTTTTATACGTGCTCAATCGATAGTTTACGGTTTCAAAATGACTTTTTAAAATCAGCGAAAATTTCGTTTTTTTGCCACAATTTCACTATTTTCCATAGAAATATATACAAATTTGGTATCAAACGAAAGGTATTTTGAAGCCACACATGATGTCATCCATTTTGGAGAAATAAATTTCATTTTAATTTTGTTGTAATTTTTAACAGCATTTAGTCGATATTATAAGGAGCGCATTTTCGAAATTATTTCATTATCATTTATATTTTATTTAAGAGAATTCTAAAAGTTACCTTTTTTTTTTTGTTTTTTTCAATTTTAAAGTTTTTATATTGAAATTTTCTTAATTAAAATATGCATTTATTTTCTTAAAAAAAAAAAATTTTTTTTAGAGATGAAGATGAAAAGAATATTGGGATATTTTTTTCAAATAAGTTATTTTTGAAGCTATTCTCTTTTATAAAAATTATAAAAAGAACATTTTTAAAAAAAAATTAATTTCATCAATAAAATCGAAAGGGTACACCCTTGTTTTTTTATGATAGAAATAGTTAATAAATTTTTGTTTAAAACTGAATCCATTTTTGCAAATAAATGTCATGCCATGTGAAAAGGAGCTTAAAATGCAATTTTTAATTTATATTATTTTTACAACAAAAACAAATTTTACGTAATTTTTTGAGGAAACATTGAATATTTTGGGCTTTTTTTGAAAAAAATATTAAAAATACAAATGTACAGTAATTGGTATTGTAAAAATATTTTTTGGCAAGTACTTTTATTATACTTTATAACACAAAAAAATTTTGTAATATATGCTGAAAACTAACGGAGATATTTACATAGAAAGTCATATTTTTAAATTTCCCATGATTTTTTCTCATTCCTTCGGGCAAACAAGTTAAAAGCACAAAGTTGTATAGAAGCCCTGTTAAATATAAACTTTTCCGATCAAATATGTACACATACGGAAATTTGGAGTAAAAACAAAATTTTTGATACCCATATTGTGGTCAACATCTCTAAAAAAAAATTAGTATTTAAGAAAATAAATGCATATATTAATAAAGAAAATTTTATTATAAAAGCTTAAAAATTTAAAAAAACAAAAAAGGTAACTTTTAGAATGCTCTTAAATAAAATATAAATGAAAATGAAACAATTTCGAAAATGCTCTCCTTATGATATCGACTAAACAATGTTAAAAATTACACCAACAAAATTACAATGAAAATTAATTCCCCAAAATGAATGCCATCATGTGTAGCTTTAAAATATCTTTCGTTTGATACCAAATTTGTATATATTTCTATGGAAAATAGTGAAATTTTGGCAAAAAAACGAAATTTTCACTGATTTTCAAACGTCATTTTGAAACCGTAAACTATCGATTGAGCACGTATAAAAAAATACGTCGACCTTAGATTTTTGTCTTCTATCACATATCCAAAAATTATTCAAATCGGTGAGTGACACTTGGGGACCTTTCCTTGTTAGAAGAAAGTAAATAGCAAATTTATTGAGCGAATGAAGGTTTCTCTTGAGTTAATCGGGTTACACATTCAGTATCACTAGAGCAGAACTTGACAGCTGGCGGACTATTTTTTTCCTTTGGTTTTTTCCCGCTATTTTTTACATATGTTTCTGCAAACCACATTCGTCAGGAGAAAGTAACGTGGAAAGTAATCGTAGATCGTCAGGTGAAAGTAACGTGACTCTCCTAACCAAATTTGTCAGGTAAAAAGAACCTGGATCAAGTAAGAGCATTTTTCCCTGACTGTATAAACCGTGTTTGAAGGAATATTCAAGAAAGTTTAAATTCTCCTCCCTAAATTAATTCCTTATATAAAACTTAACTTAAGACTTATTTAGGTGAAATTGTTACCTGGGCTACGCAGGTATAAAGGTAATGTGACAAAACGAAATAGGTATGGGTCTTACCATAATATCGTTGCAGCTGCCACGCGGCCGAGGCTTGCTCTTGACTATCAACCCTTTTATCAATTTTCACACGATACGCGATGGACGTTTGCAAGCACATCGTTAATATCAAGCTTTCGTATTATTGTTTTCATACGACCGATAGATATACTTTTGTGAATGACAGTGATTTTTGTTTAAATTTTACTGTGAAATCAAGAAAAAAAAGCTGAAATTCTGAAACTGAAGTAATTTCAATATATTAAAAGTTAAAAAATAAAATATATAAACATGTTTCCGACGACATCCACTGCGTTCTAATATGGTGGAGAAAGCGATGAGGCACTTATAGAGGCTGTGGAAAGAGAGCAGTTGAGGTATGCTTTCAATTATTGGGAAAACAACTCGATAATGTAAGTAGCTTAAATAAGTTTCCAATAATTATTTATAAAGAGTATTTCTGTAGGTTTCAGACAATGAAAGAACTGGTGGCCCACATGAATTTAATTCCTGAGCGATTTTTTCCCATTTGATTTTAGTCAGAGCTTTGGGTCGGTCATACACCTCTTGCCTGGTCTGCGTTTGCTTACATTACAGTGGCAAGACGCTCCAGTTGAGTTTTCGAGCTCACTCGAGATTTCGAGCTTCTTTTGTTCAAATCCTGTTCAAAAACTCATTTCTATCACTTTTATACTTACATAGTTTGAAAAAGATGAATAATTTAATATTCAGCCGCTTGCAAGCGCATGAAATTTAACATCTGTTCCGATACGTACGTTTCGCAATACCATTTTTTCCGATAAACGATAAACGCTAACTGTAGGATTTAATACGACAAACGTAAGTTCGTAATACCTGTATATATTGATATATATATATCTATATATATAAATGATATGATATATGATCATATCATATAGTTGATATGATATATGATCATATCATATCATATATATGATAATATATTTATATCAATATATGATATAACTTTTTGAATATTTAATATTTAGGCTTAAGATTTTTACAGTTCTTTCTCATTATATTATACTTTCGAAATATGTTTAAAAAAATCAATTTTTTGAAGCCGAACACCAGACTACGTCACAAATTTTTCGTCCGTACCAAGAATGATATTTGGGGGTAGAGCTGTGTAAGATTGCAATCATTACACATTTGAAGTATTTTGACTTTTTTTTAAATTGATTGCAATACATAGTTCCTTGTCGGCACTTCTGACCTGAACATTTGAAATTCGCAATCATTTGTCATAATTTAATTGCAGTCTCGCATTGATTTATGTGGCAATTGACTGCACTCAAGTCAGCTAGCTAGGACTTCAACTCCCTTGATTGAAATCTTTTTTTTTTTTAATTCATTATTATTCATTATTTCAATTATTGAGAAAAATGCGAAAAAATTACACTCATGTATTTACCAGGCCTCCGTGGAACGCAGAGAGAATATCGAAATTTATGTTCTTGATAATTCCCATCCAAAAAAACGAAAATAAAAAAAAGCACATATGCGTCGTCGGCCACACGAGAGAAGTAAAGCTTTTTTACTCCCATGTTTAAGTTAATAACTGAAAAACTAGGCGGGGTGGAACGATACAGAAACCGTATTTAAAATCAGCACAAAATTTTGCTTAATTATATTGCGTAAAAACTTTTGAATTTGTGTTACTTGAATGCATTTACAAGTCAAATCACAGTTGATTGGGAATGGTGACAATGAAATCAAGTCATGATTGCACAAAATGATTATTAAATCAAAATCATTCAAAATGACTTTTTCAAGTCTTATTGACGAAATTGATATTATAATCAAAAATGTTACTCATTGATTGCGATTTCAAAGAATGCAGCCCCAAATGATCGCAATCTTCTACAGCTCTGTTTGGGTGTTTTTGGACTTTTTTGGGATCTCTCAATTTCATAGGCTCTGAGGCCCTTCCGATGCATTTCAGGCCTTTTTGAAAGTTCTATTTAATAATTAAATAAAATTTATGAAAAGAAAAGTTTGCTGGCAACCTACTTGTATCCCATCGGTGCACACATTTTGATTTTAATAAAGTGATTTTTTAGTGATTTCAGTGAAATAAGTTCTGTGTAATTTTTTAATATAAAGAACTCATTTTCAAAATTCATTTTCAAACTCATTTATTCGCAGAAAAATCAGACTTGTAAAACTCTATTAAATTAAAAAACATTTTATAAAACTAACTATTATGTAGCATATCACAATTTTTTATTGTTGATTAACATCTACAGGGAAAAACCCTTACAAACATTTGGCATCTACTGTAGGGAGGGGATATGAAGATTCCTGTTCAGCCACCAAAAAAATGTGTAAATATTTTAACTATTGTAATTTTGCTTTTAATAGTGTCCATAAGTTATTCCATAGGTTTGAGAAAGGAATTTTGGGGTGGACAGCTTCATGCTCGATCATTCATTGCATCAATATATTTTAGGCATATAGATGCAGGAGCGAACCCTAAAAGGCTTGATCGTAGTTTTGATTGTTAACCCATTAAGTCCAGGAAGAGCACAATTTTCATACGATTCTTGAGACTTATTTTCTGCCATATATATAATAAATCGGGGACTGGCCGAAGCGTACCGCAGTGGGTCCCTTTTCGTCCCCATTGGACAAAGGATGCTACCGCTCGGAGCCCTCATACGTGAGCATGCTCCTTACATAAGCATCCTTTGTCACCCCAAGCATATCCTTGTAGGTCAGCTGAGCAATCTCGGCTTCGCCAATAAATTCGCCAGTGCAGTATACCAGCTTAAAGTCCTTCGATTATAACGAATAACTGTTGCAGCCTCACTACGAAACCACTTCACGGCCGCCTTCGACTGCCTACAATTAACAGCTTCTTCCCACCTTGTACTGTGTTCCAAGTCCGTCCATTGCTTAATAAGGCCTGCCACCATGTTGTCGCCTATGGCAATACGTGGCTCTGGTCCACAGAACTCTTCTGCTGATCCTTCTCTCGCTAAAGAATCAGCGTTTTCATTGTGTTTTTACCCTCTTATGGCCAAATTTCTTCACAGTCCGGTAAAAATTGCCGTCCTATTAATCCCACAACTCACCGGAAATGGAGGTATGATTTTCCATCAAGTTGTGAGTTTACCGGGGCGGTAACTTTTACAGGACTGTGAAGAAATTAAGCCTCAGACGAGTCCATTAAAAAATGTCGCTTACTTATGGCTTTCGATACAAAATTCACCAAAATTTGAAAAAGGCAAAGTCCGTATTTTAATACTAATAAAAAAATTAGACTCCCGCCCATAAATTAGACTTATGCCAAACATATACAAATCATATATAAAGAAAAACACAAAAACTATAGAGCAATAAACCTCCCATCAACAAAGATTTATAAAATCTTACTAATTTCGCCGGAGGCTCGAATAGGTTTTTTTCTTTACAAAATTTTTTAATAAAAATTTGGTTTGCAACACTAACAATTTGCGGTAACCGTTTCGTTTTGCAGATTTAATATTAACAGCTGACAGTCAACCTCAAAATATCAGTGTACAATAACAAATGTCAAAGTCAAATGATATGTCAAAGTCTAATGATATTGACAATTAAGCTTTCTAGTGATGTGTTTATTAAAATTATTTCATAGAGAACAAATTCATCGAAAAATCTATGAAGGTAGAAAAGTGGCAGATTTTAAGCCTCCCGTGGTGGAAATGGTAGATAAAAAAAATTTTGAGAATATGAGGTGATCTACCAAAATAGTGTTAAAGTCCGTGCTCTGCGACAACATATCATTAGCGCGTTTCTTTGTTCATTCGATACGATCAGTTGTTGTACGAGCTTCATGCTGTTAAGTTGCGCCCGCTCTATTCTGCATTGCCTAAGGTTGCGAACCTAGTGAACGCTTATTGCTGGAGTGGAGTGGAGCCAAAAAACACATTGGAGTTCGAGGTTTTTCGCCACCTTCTAGAACACGACAAGCTATCATTCTCGCGTTATGCTGTTATCGTACAAATGAACAAACTCGTGCTTTTTGTTCAGTGCAAACTATTAAAACAAAACCTTTGCAATACAATCACAAAAATGTGAATGTATAATTTTGCGCACCCCTGGTATACGTATGATATATAAATACTTGCGCTGCTTAAAAGCTTTAAGTCTGCAGGCTGACCTCAATTAGCTTGAATAGTATCTCTTCGTCCGCTTGATACACACAGAGAATAATGCGTTGCAAAACGAAGGAACGATGCATAGTTATTCTTATTAGTTTACATTTGATACTTCAAAAACACAGCACTAATTCATATTAACAATCATTGTTGTCGTTGCTTGCAAGTTAATAATAATCCGATTTTAAATACATATATTTTGGAAAAATAAATAAAAATATATAACAAAAAATTTTTTTTTTTGTTACTAAATTTTTAAGTTGACTACTAACAGTAATTTTCTGTTATAAAATTTTTCCGGTAATTACTGTAGAAATCATGAAAAAGTTGGCATGGGATGGACTCTTTGAAAGGGTCTTCGAATGAAGATGTAGATGACGATACAAGGTGAAGGCTACTGAAATTGATAATTTCAAGCCATCAGGCTTTGGCATTGATGCTAACCTCCTCGAATATTTGAGTAACCAAACATATGTTTCTTTCCATTCCATTTTATGGCAACTAGCTTGCATTGTCCATGCAACAGCAGCTACTCAAGTAACTGTGGAGCTATCTTATCTAAAGCTTATGTGGCCTGTAGAACGTAAGAACCCTGGTTCAATTCCATCTGACACAATATTTCTGTCGACTGTCACCTCTCTGCAGACAATTTACAAATGGTCATGGTCTTCCTAAAGATTGTAGATCCGGTTCTCGTTCATTTGTATAAAGGGTGATTTTTTAAGAGCTTGATAACTTTTTTTTTAAAAAAAACGCATAAAATTTGCAAAATCTCATCGGTTCTTTATTTGAAACGTTAGATTGGTCCATGACATTTACTTTTTGAAGATAATTTCATTTAAATGTTGACCGCGGCTGCGTCTTAGGTGGTCCATTCGGAAAGTCCAATTTTGGGCAACTTTTTCGAGCGATGAGGCTCATTTCTGGTTGAATGGCTACGTAAATAAGCAAAATTGCCGCATTTGGAGTGAAGAGCAACCAGAAGCCGTTCAAGAACTGGCCATGCATCCCGAAAAATGCACTGTTTGGTGTGGTTTGTACGCTGGTGGAATCATTGGACCGTATTTTTTCAAAGATGCTGTTGGACGCAACGTTACGGTGAATGGCGATCGCTATCGTTCGATGCTAACAAACTTTTTGTTGCCAAAAATGGAAGAACTGAACTTGGTTGACATGTGGTTTCAACAAGATGGCGCTACATGCCACACAGCTCGCGATTCTATGGCCATTTTGAGGGAAAACTTCGGAGAACAATTAATCTCAAGAAATGGACCGGTAAGTTGGCCACCAAGATCATGCGATTTGACGCCTTTAGACTATTTTTTGTGGGGCTACGTCAAGTCTAAAGTCTACAGAAATAAGCCAGCAACTATTCCAGCTTTGGAAGACAACATTTCCGAAGAAATTCGGGCTGTTCCGGCCGAAATGCTCGAAAAAGTTGCCCAAAATTGGACTTTCCGAATGGACCACCTAAGACGCAGCCGCGGTCAACATTTAAATGAAATTATCTTCAAAAAGTAAATGTCATGGACCAATCTAACGTTTCAAATAAAGAACCGATGAGATTTTGCAAATTTTATGCGTTTTTTTTAAAAAAAAAGTTATCAAGCTCTTAAAAAATCACCCTTTACAAGCATTTAATAACACGCACAATACAATTTATCAATAAGAAGCCCGATCAAAGTCATTTCAGGGGCTCAAATCGCTAGTTCTTTGTTTTTTTGTATTCGTAATAAAAAACCAGTTATAGTTTTTAATAAAAATCAAAACTAAAACTTCAATAAGAGTGGCTACAGATCATTTATAATTTTTGTTTTTTTTTTTACTGAATTTGTCCTTATACCTAATATTTTGAGCTCGCTGCTTTTAGATGCATGCATTAAACAGTTATGAGCGGTTAATGCGGCAAATATCTGAACAAAACATCGTTTGTTATATTCTAACGTAATAAAAATCACTTTAAAAACTTTTAGAGTTTGCTTAAGGTTTTTTTTGTTTTATTATGCCAATAATACTTTGCTCTTTCTTTCTTTGTGTCTAATAATTTTGAAACAATGTCTTGCAGTACAGTTTTTAATATCTGTATTTCGTAATATTTTCAAAAATAAAAAATTTTACCTTTGCTGATAGTCAGATTGTTAATTTTGTATAAATTGCAAAGTATGTATTAAGAACCTTTCAAGTCGCTTTAGTTTTTTTTTTTATATGAAATGTTTTTAAAAGTTTACAATCTGAAAGTTAAACAAACACAAAGTTGAAGATACAAATTTTTATTTGCTTTGTTTATCTAAGGGCTTCAGACAGAACTGTGCATTTCCTAGACAAATAAGTAAAAAGAAAAATAAAAAATAAACCTGTAAACTTTTATCAACTTTCGCTACTTCACTAAATATACGATAGATAGTATAAAGTTGTATGTGTGAGGAGCTTGATAAACTTATTTTAACTTTAGAGTTACGCTTTTTTTTTTAAATTAGTTCAGTGCTAAGCACTTAGTTACTTCAGTTATTTTAAAGCTAGAAAATAGTTGTAAGATTAAATTAGTTTATATTTTCTCTCAGTTGATTCCTTACTTAATTTTTATACTTTTATTACTTTAAAACTCGCAGACAATAAATGTTGAACAAAATTTCCCAAAATGTATTAAATGATTTTGTAAATAATTTTTACAATATGCGGTAGCTTGATGTTACCAAAAACGAAATTTATTTAATCTTTAAATCTGTCAAATTTAAAAAAAGTAGAGATTAAAAAATGTTATAAATTTCTTTTTGAATTTCATATTGTAAAATATAGACTTAAATCAAAATGGCTTAAAACACAAAAAGCAGTTATTTATGCAAAAAATGTTAATATATATATATATATATATATATATATATATATATATATATACATGCTATATGTAAGTAAAATATAAATTATGTAAAACAAAAAGAAAACACACATTAAAAAACCAACAATGTAAGTCAGCAAAATAAAGTGTAATTATTAAAAATCGCATAAAGGATTTTGTATAAATGAATCAATAATAAAAATTAAATAAAAAATTTTAAAAAAAAATGCATATTTTCTGTCTTAACTTTGCAACTAGAAACTGTGAAACTTTCTCCTTATCATACGTAGAAATCATCTGTAGCGAAGTGACCGGTAGAGTTCCGAAATGTTGTGCCGTGTACCGAAAATATCTCATGAAAAATCCAGTCCAGATGAAAACAATTTTACCAAAAACAATGGATGAAAATTTATAAAACTTATCTAAAAATAACATTACACTCAGTTCTGTTTTTACACGGTAGACACGTTCCCAAAAATTTCGTGCAAAAAAAATCGTGTAAAAAAATGCATTGCACTTTTGGAAAAGTAGAAGATTGGTTCCAAATTGAACAAATCTGTAGAAATAATAAAATAAACCATTCTTAAACTCATATTGGAGCGTTATAGCTAATATTTGCGTATATTTTTATTTCATAAACTTATAAAAGAATGCAAAAAAAAAACAATTTCATAAACTTATAAAAGAATGCAAAAAAACAATTTCAGAAACTTAGAAAAGAATGCAAAAAACAATATAGTACACATACAATACAATAGGGACGACTGTTGACATGCATGTTTACACGCGGCAACACGGGAATATAATAAAAATTAAAAATTTTATAGCGGTGAAAACTGTTAGTACTAAAATTGTTATTTTCAGAATTTGGGTCAATCGTGTTAAATCAAAATAAAGCGTGTAAAAACAAAATAAAGATTTATTGTTAATTCGTGTTAAATCAAATTCGTGTAAAAAAGTCGTGTAAAAACATAACTGAGTGTATATGCAATAAAGTATGCCGCAAAGTATGCAATATGAATCGTAAATCAGAGCTTAGTAAAGGGTGTTTTGTTTAGAGGTATGGAATTTCTTAGAGGGATAGCTGTCAAACCAGTTGTCAAAGTGTGACATGTTTTTGACATTTATGTTCAGTATACTCTGGATATTTACCGTGCTAAGACGTAGAGCGGAAGAAAGTTCACAAATCGTGGAATTTTATTTTCACAATTTGCGTTCTGTGCGGCAAACTGACAGAGCCTTTGCACACATTACGGCGCACATTATCGTCCATCTATATATATATCTAGGTTATATGCAAAACAA
The DNA here is from genome assembly GCA_914767935.1 of Coremacera marginata. Taxonomy (NCBI): domain Eukaryota; kingdom Metazoa; phylum Arthropoda; class Insecta; order Diptera; family Sciomyzidae; genus Coremacera; species Coremacera marginata. The sequence goes on along the minus strand of OU612046.1, from coordinate 49,502,266 downwards.
TGAATCGATTTAACACCTTGTTCAAAAAGAAAGGTTCATTCACACTGTGAACCGGACTTAACTGTACGATTCGAAAATTTTTTTTAGTATGTTGCCACATGTGTCTATGACAGGGCTTCCAAATATCAGCGTCTCTCGTTGACATTAGGTAAAGTGACAATCCTTTGTTTACAACAACTTTTATCGTGTCTTCGATTTTTACGATGGAAGAAATAAATGAGCCTGATTCACTCGCCTGATACCTGGTTTGCGTGTCATACTTGTATACCCATGTCTCATCACCAGTAATGATGGATTCGATGAATAATTCGTCGTTTTCGACCATTTCCAGCGTGTCTTTCGCGATAGCAACTCGGTCTCTTTTTTGCATGAACTTACCAACTTCGCAGCGACACGTCTCAAGCCCAATTCATTCTTCAAAATGTTCTGAACGGATCCAATTGAACTGCCGACGTTCTTTGATTTTTCAACGTTTTCTTCGGTAGTCGAACACGATAGCCGCCCGGTACGAGGGTCGTCTTCTACATCGTCTTGGCCACTCACAAATCGGTTAAACCACTTGTTTGCCTTCTAATATGATAGAGCAGAGGCACCATAATATTTCACCAACATTTTACACATATCGGCGCATTTGAAACCATTTTTCACACAAAATTTGATACAAACTCGTTGCTTAATTTTTTCTTCCATCGTAAAAATCGAAGACACGAAAAAAATTGTTGTAAACAAAACACTGTCACTTTACCAAATGTCAACGAGAGACACTGATATAAGGCAGCCTTGTTATAGACACATGTGGCAACCTACTAAAAAAAATTTCGAATCGGACAGTTAAGACCGGTTCACAGTGTGAATGAACCTTTTTTTTTTGAACAAGGTGATATGTCTACCTTCACACTTATGGACAATATTCATCCAATACGAGATCATTTTGGACGTACCAAAAAAGTCATCGTCACTGTAGAGGTGCATGTTATCGAGGACCCAAATAATCAATTCGACGCCGCTCTCAACAACTCGGCCTTTGCCCTTCACTACGTGGAAGATTTTGTGGAAAGACTTTAGCCTACACCCGTATAAAAAACACCTAGTGGAGGAATTGAAACCATTAGACTATCGTTTGCGTCGTACTTTCAATGAACCGAGTTGAACCGCATTTTTACCGTAAAATCATCTTCAGAGGTGAGGCAAATTTCTGGCTTAACGGGTACATAAAAAAGCAAAATTGTAGTATTTGGAGTAAGAAAGATTCTAAAGAGACTCTCTAGGCTCCCTTACATCTAGAAATAGATACTGTCTCGTGTGGTTTGCATGCCGAAATCTTCATTGGTCCATACTTTTTCAAAACTGAAGATTGAGCCAACGTTACCGTCAAAGCTAAGCGTTACAGGCAAATGATTCGCGACTTTTTGATTCCCCACATGAATATCCATCGTCTAAGTGCTAAATGGTCAGTACGGTGCAACACGCTATACAGTGAGTGAAATCATCACTTTACTGGGACTAACCTTTGGTGACCGAATCATATAAGGAAATTTGCCTATCAATTGGACACTTAGGTCATGGGATTCGACTCCGTTAGACTACTTTTTGTTAGGGTACGTCAAGACACTGGTACCATGTGACGACTGGAAACCAATAAAGGCGCGTTATTTTCGAGATAAGTGTGGTTATGCTGGAAGAAGTGGTGCAAAATCGGACCGACGGGAAGGTTTTCATAAAACGCAGTCGCGGTGGCCATATGCCCGAAATTGTGTTAAGACACTCAATCCCATAAAATTTGCAAGCTAATAAAGTCAAAATATTGTCCATTTAAGGGAGGAAATACATTAAGACAGGGTGAAATTAATCATGTTCAAGGAATTTTTTTTAAGTTGATAACATATTAATTGGATCATTTTTTAATTTTTCTATCTTTTTAGATCACCTTTGAACTGTAAAAAACATTTCAATTTGTTTTTCTTAACCCTTAAACAGCTGACTGTTTCTGTTTCCTATTCCGGCGGACTGGTTTACATTTGTAAGCCCATTTATAATTCTATAATTCCCATTCACAGCATGCGCAAGCATCGAAGGATGGCACTACATGGCCTAAAAATTCACTGCCCAATACACGAACAGGATTGCACAATATCATACGAGAAAATGGTACTTACTTACTGGTATTGGTAAATGGTTAATGGTAATTATTCGATAATTCAATATCTTTCTCTCGATTTTTCTCTATTCTCCATTCCAATTTTCTTTTTCATTTCATTGTTGTTTTCGGTAGGTGGCCCAACCAATAGAAATATGCAAACTCGTCGTAACACAATGCGTCTTTTTCTCATTGATGTTATGAAAAATATAATCCTTCGGTATACGAACAAAAAGAGGCATGCACTACAAGCGATTTGAAGTGCCAAGAATCCAAATAAACTAGTTCGGAAGTGGGAAGAAGTTGATGCTGTTGCGGTTGATGCCTTCTTGGTCTTGTTGATAACCGTTGGCGTATATAAATCGCACGATCAAATAAAAGAAGGGCTTTGGCCATCACAAGCAGCACCGATTAATCTCGAATCGATGAACCGGAATCGCTTCAAATCAATTTTGCGGACTAATCGATTCGATGATGCGAGTACACGGGCTGATCGACAAGTGACAGATAAAAGCGCTCCCATTTTCGAATTGTGGATGCTGCTCGATGTCGATTTTCTTTTAAGCAATACATTCCATCGAAGCCTAGAAAATACTGAATAAAAGTTTGGTGGGGCGCCAATGCTGCCACTAAGAGGCGATATATACTGTGGTCGCCAGCCTGGTCAACCGATGGCCACTAATATTTGCACTAATGTAGTGCAAGAACTCGTCAAACCATATTGGAGCTCTGGTCGAAGCATCACTATGGATAATATTTTTACCAGGTTGGATTTGACTGATCAGTTGGTCGACTGTTTGTTGGTCGAAAAGTTGAGTGTAGTATTCCCTATGGAAATGTATGGGACTTGTGGCAGAAAATGGGTGAATCTGTGTTCATCTAAGATGTCACAGTGGTCGCTTACTGCCCAATGCCAAAAAATTGTCTTTGTTTTGTCCTCGATGCAATCCAACGACTCCATTGATGTAGAAACTGGTAAACCAGAAATATTAATGGAATACAATCGTACGAAAGCACCATGAACCAATTACTTGGCAATTATACATGCAAGCGGAAAACGCGTCGGTGGTCTTTAGCTATTTTTCAACATGATGGATTTGTCGGCATTGGCTGTATACGTGCTGTATTCTGAAACGTTCTCATTGCATTGGCGAACGATATCGCCACTCCAAATATCAGACGTCAAGCACAGATTAGCCATTGTCAATCGTTGGCCTCATGTTTACAATGCGATACTTGGTAAGCTAGGCATCAGTAGTCTTCAATCGTTTTAGACACCGCAACGATTGAATTCGAATCCAGGAATAGCGGGCTTCAAAGAAAACTGTAGAGAAAATACAACGATTCACCCGAAAGTGTTGCTCTCTTTGTGGCAAAAAGGTATGTGATACGCACTGTGTCACGATAACAAAGTGCCTGGAATGCCAACAAATTTTTATCATTTTTTTTTTTAACTCTGTATAATTACTTTTTTATGTATAGTTTCCTTCTAATTGAATTTCGAATTCTGAAAAAAACTTAAATTTTGACCTTTCTTTCTTATTTAAAATTAAGCGTAAGTTAAAGAAAAAATACTTAGAATAAATTTATAACAGGCAGGTGGAGCAAAGCATATGTGGAACACTAAAACAAAAATTATAACCAAATTAATATTGGTGACTTTAAGGAAGGGTAATTTTCTTTTCAAGCATCCCAATTAGAAAGTGGTTTAAATGTTTACTCTTCTTAGAAATGTGGAATTTTATATCAACATGTATTGCTATTTTAAAAATTTTCGAATTCAAGAACAGAGCCGGTTGGCTGTGTCCTCAGGCGTCAACGAATAGTGGATAATCAAAAGGTTGGTTAGTTGTCAAAACGACAAATTTCCTAGGAATTGCAAATGAAGAAAATATTTTATGTTTCCAAGTTGCAAACAGTGCGGTCGCGTGTATTAAATTTGTGATAATTTGAGTGAAAATATTATTATGACAGTGTAATAACAACTATAAAATGCGAAAGAAGCCTTAAATTAGCAAAAAACACATGTAAAAATGTTTACCTAAAATCAAGTACGAAACATGAACATAAAGAAACTCGAGATGAACAGCTGATTTCGGCATCTAGCCCGCTTTATTCTGCTTTCTACTTCATTCCTCTCCGAGTCGGCCCTACCTTATAATTCTGCCATGGATTAAGAAATCAATTTGTTTTGATTTTCAAGAATTTCGTACAATTTCAATAAAAAAAACAATCACTTCGAAATTGGAAAGTTTACATTTGTAAACTGTCAGCTGTTTGAGGGTTAATAGCAGCTGTGCAGAGAATCTACTCGGGCGCTTGTTGCGAGACATCTAAAAGTGCTGCAGCTGTCAAAATTTGTCCACTTATCTGAAACAAAAGAGGTTTTTTCTTCGATTACTGATATGTTAAAGGGAAGGATTTTACAGGTTTGTAAAATAATAAGAAAGCTAAAAATTACAATTTATATCGGCTGCTCAATCGAAGGTCCAGATTTTCAACTATTTTTTTCAACAGTTTTGAACCCAAAAAAATTATTCACATGATATCTTTAAAATTGGTAGGTACATCCTATCGGCTCTACTATAGAGAGAAACCTGTCAAAATTTCAGCCTGATCGGTCAACAAATTTTTGAGTTGCAGCGCGAGTATTTTTTGAAAAAGTGGATTTCGTGGTAATCACATTTAAAGTTTCGATACGGTATAACTATAAGTTTAAGTGACTTACGGGTCAATCTGCGATTCCGCATCAATACAATAGCTCTACAGCCTTCTCGAAAAACAGCATAACTTGGAGCTGCTGCTGTTTTTGAGCTGTACGAGCTGCTTTTGTCTCGGAGAGACTCTTTCGGTTCTGCTTCGATACTCTTCGGTATTTTCAAAGAAATACCTCATCGGTATTTTCGGAGAAAATTTTGCAATAGGTACCAATAGATTCCAAGCGATCCATTTCTCAAATGTATGATTACTGACGAAAAATGGATTGACTACAACAATGTCAACAGAAAAAGAAGCTGATCCAAGAAAGATGAAGCGCCGGAGAGGCAAGCAAAAGCAGATATTCACTAGAAGAAGGTTTTGCTCTAAATCTGGTGGGATTAAAGGGGCTTGTAGCTTAGCAAGCTTCTCCCTTAGGATAGAACCATAAATTCTAAAGTCTACTGTGGCAATTAGAGAAAGTGGGTGATGCCATCCAACAGAAATGCGGGTCGATCGGAAGAAGGCCGATCTTCCATCACTATAACGCTACGAATACGAGTTTGGTGACTCTTCCAAGTTGCTCGAGTTCGAATGGGAAATTTTGTCCCATCCACCTTATAGTCCAGACCTTGCGCCATCGGCTTAAATCATACTTTTCGCTCCCTGCTAAACTTACTGAAAAGTAAAACCTTGTGTAGGGAGGGCTTTATCACCCAACACCTTGAGAGACTCTTTGCAAATAAAGTGAAGATTGCGATGAATAATGAAATTACCGCAGAGATGGTAGAAGGTGATCGATTGGCCGGTTTGGCCAATTAATATAAATGAGTAATGTTTATGTATTTTATTGTTGTGGAGTACTTGATTATAGTTCCGTTTGGCTACATCGCCAATGACAGTAAACTAAAAAACGTGTCAGATCCTACACTCAACGAAAAATTCTTGGTAAAATTGATAATTAAATATTGTTATTCCTTAACAAACCCAAATTGTGCAATCGATTAAATTTTATCATAAATGCTTTATATTTTTAACAATTCGAAAGAAATTTTATCCATTTATCCATTTGATTGAAAACTAAATTAAACGTTAACAAATTGAATGTGTGGATTTGAAGAAATGTGTTTTATTTGTTTGAAAAATGCTTTTTTCAACTTGATATTAACTTATTCACGATCACAAAATCGTCAATCAGTTGAAATAAAATTTTATAATTTTTATAAATAGTATTAACAAACTTACTTCATTGGTTTGATAAATAGGTTTGTTGTGCTGAAGAAATTATTTATAAAATTGATAATCGCTTGAGTCACTCGTATAAAATTTCAATTTCGTAATGATGAAATGAATTATCAATTTAAGAAACTTTCAGTCTTTACAACAAAAATAGAGGTCTGGCATTTCGGTAGCGTTTTTTGTTATTCGCAGAAATTATAGAAAGCTATTTTGTATGTTGTGTACGTTTTATTTAATTTGTGAAACAAAAAAAAATTATTTCAATAACAATTCAGTGAGAGTAAGGAGTTAAGGAGTGGAACTAATGTAAAAATTACATTCTTCTAGTGATACATTATTAAATTTCGTTTTGTTATTTTTTGTAAAAATATAATAAAATATTTTATCAAAACAGCAAAACATTTTTGTATGGTTGATAAATAAAATATATTTTGAACAGAAAAGCATTTTGCTATTCAACAAACCATTTGTTCAGGTTGAAATACTCTTTATTCATATTGACAAATTCATTTATCAAATGTACAATGCAAACGCAGCATTCTTGATAAAGGCTTTTATCAAATCAAAATATCCATTTATCAAATAAACAAAATAAAATTTTGTTAATATGATTGCAACCTCTCATCTTCAATCTAATTGACAAACGCTTTTATTGACTCTATACTGACAAAAAATTTATCAACTTAACCTAGGAATTTGTCAATGTGAAAAAATACTTCTTTGAGTGTATGTTCAGAAACTCTTAATGCGAAATGAGTCGGGGAGATGCATGGTATATATACACAGGCGGAGTTTTTATAAGCTATAACTAGATTAGCGACTTCACGGGAGAGTTATTCTTCGCAATTCTTCATTTCCGATCCAAAGAAGGTGATGGGGGGGATATTGCTAGTCCCGTTTTGGTTACATCGCCAAGGACAGCAACTTAAATACATGTTAGAGCGTATGTTTCTTAAACTTTTAATGTGGATGAATTCTATAGCAAGTTGTAGATTACACATTAGCTTGGCGGATGTGCGTATTTGAGAGCATTACTCATAATTTGTTTAATATCTTCACATGATAGTTGTTCTTCCCCAAAAGAAGGGCTTGTTAGATCCGGAGTAATTGAAGCGATATAGAACTGATTTTGATAGTTCTATCTTATTGCAATTATCTGTGAGATGGAGTTTGTCAGCAAGAAAAATAAGGCGTTTCTTTAACGCTTTTATGTAGATGTATCGTTCAAGTTATGCAAAGATCTATATAATGCAGCGAAGGTTATTGAACTCATATACAAAGTATAAAAACTCATTCTCATTTGTCAAAAAATTTTGTAGAATGGCTTAGGATTTCATGTAATTTATTATATCATGCTTTTGAATTTGAAAAGAAAGAAAAAAATCTCAAGCGTTCCGCACTACGTTTACTATTAAAATTTTACGAGCAGTTAGTCAGTTTAATCATGGGCATAGTAATAACCGTGACCACCATTAAAATTTGGAGTCAACAAATTTTAGCTGCGGTTGCACATTTTTTTTTTTTTGCTATGCATGATGGCCTTATTTCATCATTAAAATGTAAGCTGCTTTACGTTAACGTTTACGTTTTAATTTTGCCTTGTAAGCTTAATACAATCAATTATGCCGTTAGTAGCCAGACTGACCGACTACCACCGCCATCGAGCTGAACAATCTCGTGTTTCCGCTTCCGTTTGGTTTTGTTGCATTTAATTTCATCAGGCCAACATATAACTACCGACTCGAAGGCTTTCCACCCAGTGGTCAGTAACTGTTCGGTAATTTTTGTACATTTTCGTTTTATTTTCGTTGTTGTTGCTTATGCTGTTGCTTTTAATGAGCATGATGCGTTGTTTTATGTGCGTTTTGGTTCTTTCTTGCCCGTCGTCCTTTTTTTGCGTCCATCCTTACTCTGCCCTCAGCCTGACATTCAATGTTTAACATTGTAATTTGCGACTCAATTTACGCAGCAATTTTTGTTGTTGTTGCTTTATTTTCACTACCAACTCATTTAAACATGGCGCCAAAGCGGAAGTGATATAATATTTTGCATTAATTTAGAGTCTACTTATTTGAGTAGGGAAAGAAAAATAAAAATTATTTGGCACTTTTTGTGGCTATTTTTTATCCCTTCGAATGTATTTTGATTTTATGTGGCCTCCATAAATTTACAAAGAAACAGCTGCAAGAAAATTACAAACCGCATTTTATACTCTTGACAAAATGGATTGCAACTTTTTAAACATTTCAAAATTTTTGTTTGCATATATTTAACATAATCAATACCAAAAAATGCTACAAAATGGCATGTTATAAAATTTATAGATTCACCAGTAATTTAATCCTCTTTCAGCATCATAAATTAAAGAACGCTGTAGTAGAAGAGCATAAAAAATACCACATTTTCCTATTTTGCGCTCTGCTAACCACAATGAATTTGTTTGTTTTCACTTCTTCTTCTATGCCGCTACTCACAAACACCAACAAAGTCCGAGAGACAAGCATAAACAAACAAATGCAGACACACATACACAAAACGGTCTTAGATCTATCCACTAATCAGGCCAAGTATTTAAGTAAACAAGAGTATAGCAAAGGCAGTTAAAACGAAAATGGGTAAAAAATTCCATTGACACAGCGTTTTAAGCAGAGTCGGATCTAATTTTAAATAAGGCGCCATCATTTTTTTTTTTAATTGATTCAAAGCCAATTGGCGTATGACGGACCGCCACACAATGCATTCAGCCCATATAAACAAGGGTCAAATTTATATTCTTAAGAATTTCAAAAACTTAATGGTAATAAACAAATATTTTCAACGAGAATTTTTATTGATTCCAAAAGATATTTACAAAAGAAAACATAAACTCAATTACATATTAAATCTGCTCCTTACATACAAATTGTACTTATCTAGGTATTATCTAAATTACATTCACACAAATCAAAGATAATTATATTTCTTTTTTAAACATTTCATTGAAATAATTATATTGATTCAGATATTAATTCAGATTTCAAAAAAAAAAAAAAATGTGTACAAAAAAGATATTCGTCATTACGATTTTAACTTATATGTAGTACTAGCTGGAATAACCGGCGCACAGTGGCTCAGAATAGGTATTTATTGGCCAAAATTCTATAACTTTTGAACCGATTGAAATATTTGAGTAATTTCCTTTAGCTGACAGATGATTTCTTGAATTTATAAACGAAAAAAAAAAACGAAATGGCCATCTCAGCCCTCGAAAGGACTTTGACCGAGCTTCTTATGATCAATTGTAATGTGTGTGATGTGAAATATTTGCACACAAATGATCGAGAACTGGACCTACATGTTTTACGTCGACTCCGAACGGCTTATGTTGTCAAGAACCTTTGCAGGGCAGTTTTTACTCTCTGAGGTTTGCCATTGTCTGCAGAGAGGTGACGGCCGAACAGAAAAATTAATTCAATTGAAAAAAATTTCTGTGTCAGATGGAGGATTCGAACCTGGGTTTTCTGGCGTAAGAGTCACACACTCTACGCCACGGCCACCACCACTACAATTTATAGTGTAGAGAAATTCAAGGTCAAAGTTGAACTTTTGAAATTTTGAACTCTACTTTTGACTCTATTATGGTCTTCTTATTTTTTTAATTTTCTGATTGATTGTAGCAAGCGTTGTGCTGTGTGATCAAGTAATGATTGTAGTTGCACCTCTGCCGAAATTGGTGTAATTGCAATGGTGTCATAAGATGGCAAACAGTTCTCTTTAGCACCAGTTATGTGATGATATGATGGAAACAGATTTTAACCTTTTTCAATCGCACGCAATCTGAGCTCAGTATATTGGTGCTTTGTTAATTTCAAATCCAATAATAATGATAATGCCTCCTCATTTGTGTACTGTTTTTCCTCGCTCGTGGTTGGTACACTTTTAATATAACTTTTTTTTTAATAACTTTTTCAATGATTTCCAGTTTTGCATATATATTATCTGCTCGCAATTGATGAAGCAAAGTTTCTTGAACATTTTCACTTCCGATTTCATCAGTGAGATGCTCTAGGTTCCGCCTCTTAGATCTGTTGTTACAGTTGTCAAGTTCATTTTTTGGTCTTCCTGCGCTGTTTTTGTCGGTAGTTTTAGAAGCTCTCTGCACAGTAATCTTGCATTCCAGCCATTTTTTGTTATGTTTATTAAATCTTTCTTTCGTGTAGTTATACTGGCTGTACAGCGTTTCTAAATTTTTGACGAAAACAGATAATTTTTCTTCTAAGTCCAATTGTATTTCGAAGTTTATTTTTCTTTGAACGTAGCTTAGAACATCTTCCTGTTTTTTGTTTCTTAAATACTCCTCAGTCAATTCTTTATAACTAAATCTCTCCATGAATTTTTTTTTTTTTAGAACGAATGAATCTTTATTCATGGCATAAAAATTTTAAGGTCGATATTTCTAAATAAATATGTACAGAGATTTGTGTTAATAAAGGGTGGTTAAATTTTAAGGGCCGATGTAGATTTTGAATAAAACACAATCTTCATGATAATATTGGAATGGTTCAATTATGTATGGAACAAAATATCGGCCAAATGGCCGCAGCGACCTTGGCGGCACACCTCCATCCGATGGTCCAAATTTTCGATGACGCTGAGGCATAAGTGAGGTTCTATGCCGTTAATGTGCCGAATTATCTCATCCTCTAGCTCTTGAATTGTTGCTGGCTTATCGACGTCCAACGGTGTCAAATCACATGATCTTGGCACCATGTGACATCGAATTCACATCGCCACCATGTGAGATAGCACGGCCATTGAATTTGTCGCGCAAGCTGTGTGGCAAGTTCACATTCATATCTTCCAATTCGGGCCATAAAAAGTTCGTTATCATCTCACCATGGCGAACACCATATTTTGGAAAAAATACGGCCCGATGATGTCGCCAGCCCATAAAACGCACCAAACAGTCACTCTTTGTGGGTGCATTGCTTTCTCGACAATCACTCTTGGATTATCATTCGCCCAAATGCGGCAATTCTGCTTATTGACGAATCCACTGAGGTGAAAATGTGCCTCATCACTGAAGATGATTTTCTTCGAAAACTGATAGCAATATTTTCTATATTGCTGGCAGAATACTGGCAGCAATATTTTCTGCAGTTCGAGCTGTACGAGCATGCACTGGTGTTTTCACATCTCTTACAGACCCGGCTTGCTCAAATTTTTGCACGATTTTTCCGATTGTACGCACATTTGGACGATTAAATTGACCGAAAAAATCACGAAGTGCACGACATGCATTTTGATTTGAACGCCCGTTTTTATAATAAGCCTGAATAACTAACGCGTTGCTCGATTGTGTATGTTTCTATGGTTCAAATTGAATTAGTCTGAAATTGAGAAATGTCAAATCAAATGCAGAAAAAAACTTGACGCTTAGGTGTGGTTCACATTCAACATCGGCCCTTAAAACTTAACCACCCTTTAAAAGCATTGTAATAATGGTTACCGCCCACACCCCCTATTACCCCCCACATATCAATAAAAATACTATTTTTCAGACGAGTTCGGTTGTATTGGATTAAAATTTTTGAATTCAGTTCGTATGGTTGCTTTTGTCAACTCCACTTAAAATAGGCGTGGTCGAACTATGACTACGCCCACTTTTCAGAAATCATTATTTTTCCTGAATTGAACATGCTTTAATAGTGAATTTTTGTGTTTACGGAGCTGAAAGGTTATGTCGAGCTGAGCCAAAAATCATTTTTATTTTCACTCTATTAGTAGCTCACGGTTAATAAATATTTCACGACTTTGATTCACGTTATTGTTTCGTTGAATTTTGCGTAATAAATGAATTTTTTCGGGATCAATTTTGTAATTTATTCAATTTTCTTTTCAATGACACCAAAAACATAAATAAACAGTACGTTCAAAAAGCCCATAGGATGACACATATATGGAGTTACTAGATTTTTTCCATATGATTTTTATTTAGTACCAACCTTCAAATGATACGTATAAAAAGTTGACAACAATCTGACGATTGATTCGTGAGTTATAGCATTTTGTGTGCAAGTATTGTTAAAAAGCATTGCTTTTTGATGAAAAAAAATACAGGGGAAACCAAACAATGTCTTGAGAAACATTATCCGGACTCTGCTCCATCGAGACAAATGGTAGAAGAGTGAATTGCTGAATTTGAACGTGGTAGTAAAAGCACAATTGATGCAAAACGCAGGGGACGCCCAAATCAGACTGTTATTCCACAAAACATCAAAAAAAATCCACAAATTGGTTATGAACGATCGCAAATTGAAGGTGCACGAGCTAGCTGACACTGTAAAGATATCAGATGGCAGTGTTTTTACTACATTACACGAACGTTTGGGTATGCGAAAGCTCTGTGCAAAGTGGGTGCCACGAGAGCTCACAGTCGACCAAAAACAGCAACGAATTGATGCTTCAGAGGACTGTTTGGCGCTGTTAAACCGCAATAAAATTGAATTGTATCGTCGATATGTGACAATGGATGCAGCATGGCTTCACTATTACACACCAGAATCCAAAAGACAGTCAGCTGAGTGGACACCAGTCGACGAACCGAATCCAAAGCGAGCAAAGACCCAACAGTCGGCTTGTAAGGTGATGACGTCTGTATTTTGGGATGCGAAATAATATTCATCGACTATCTCCAAAAAGGAACCACCACTAACAGCGACTATTACTGTGCACTTTTTGATCGATTGAAGGCTGAAATCGCCAAGAAACTGCCACATTTGCAAAAGAAAAAAGTGTTGTTTCACCAAAACAATGTACACTGTCACAAATCGATGAAAACGATTGCAAAATTGTATGAATTGGGCTTCGCATTGCTTACCCACCCACCGTACTCTCCAGATTTAGCCCCCAGCGACTTTTTTAATTTATAAAAAATAATATATTAAATTACTGTTCCATTGGCTCCAATAATATTGTAAATGCTGTTTGGCATACTTGCAATTAATTTTTTTAGTGTGTTTGAATCAATTTTACTTCATTCTTCGAAAATTACTATTCCCGTTCTTTCACGTTGCCAAATTATCTGTTATTTTTATACACCTGACGTACAAGTACTCCCCATAAATTCTCGATGGGATTACAATCTGAAGAGTACGCCGGCTACTCCAATAAATCAATGCTATTGGCCTGAAACCATCTCGATTTACGTAGATTGCCGCATTTTCTTGCTGGAAAACTAGTTGTGTATGTCCGTTTCTTTACAAAAGTGGAGTCAAACTGCTCACCAGCACACGAGTGTAGTCAGCGCTCTTCATGCTTCAACTTTCAATTTCAGAAAAACCACCCCACACCATCACTTTCTCTCCACCAAAACTTCTTTTTGAAAATGGAAGTGGTTCGCGGCGTATGTCGTATTAATAATGTCAAAATCCATCCTGGCCATCAAGATTCCATTTTTTCTCAACGGAAAAAATGACATGTCAAAATTAAACTTCAACGTGGGACCCTGTTATTGAACAACATTCAACATTATTGAAAAGCTGACTGGTACGCAATTTGTTCCTATGTTCCATCTTGCAAATTCCAAGCTCGTTCTCTTATGTTTGCTAGCAAGAGCAGAAACACACTTTATAAATTCACTACGGATATGTTTACACTGATGTAGCACTCTCCATACCGGTGTTCGGGAAACTTTTTCAGCAACAAAACTCCGCAACTCTTTTAAACTGTGTGTAGTGTTGCTCGCAGCTCGGATTATTTTCCGCTGATCGCGGTAAGAGGATTTTGTTTTTGCCCGAACATTTTGTTTTGCCGTAATTTTGAGGTTTGTTAAAAAAATGTTGAGTCACTCTATGGCTGCGATTAATTCTACGCTCGATTTCCTGAATTTCATAGCCTTCTCTTTACGAATTTTTATTTTACCCATTTTTTCGCAAGTATGTTGGGTTGCACAAGGTATTCCGGTCTAAATTTTTTTCTCTATTGTGAAGGTCTTGAAAACTAACTACACAATTTTATTTATCTCTTCACTTTAAACGCAGCAGAAGGAATAATTGCAAGTGGAGTTATAAATATGAAATGGCATTAAAAGTAATATTTAGCAATAAACAATGTACCGTTATTAGAATAGACTTCTGTCTTGCTCACTATTGTTTTTGTGCATAGATATTTAAAATTTCGAAGTGGCGTTATGTACATGAAACACACCTTATAATCGAGTTTTATCAAAATTTTGTTTTTTCTTACCTATCCTACGGACTTGAATTGAATGACCTGTTATCTTAAAAAATAAAAAAGTTGGCTGTACTAAAAAAATTATACTTATTAGAAAACAATGATATTATCAACTGCATAACTAATTGTAATATCATTATTTATCATTAATTTCAAATAAGTATAATTTTTTGTAATACAGCCAACTTTCTTATTTTTAAAGATATGTTTATGATTTGGTGTCATTGAAAAGAAAATTGAATGAATTACAAAATAGATTGAAAAACAAATTTCATTTTTTAGGCAAAATTTTGAGAAATTTGCACTCAAAGTTGAAATTTGGTAGTTTCAACCGATTGATTTCATCTTCACACGATCACAGCTGGGTAACGGTTAAGTTGGTGGGGTTTGTTGATATACCGTTAGAAAGGTGATTTCATTGCTTTTGAAATGAGCTTTTAAAATAAGTTTTATTTAAGTTAGTTTTTCTGTTAGAAACAATAACGTGAATCAAAATCGTGAAATATTAATTAACCGTGTAGCTCCTAATAGAAAAAGTGAAAATAGACCCCCCCCCTCCCCCCTTCCATATGATTTTTTGCTCAGCGCGACATAACCTTTCAGCTCCGTAAATAGTTGCACTCAATTGCGGGACACCCTGTATCACTTTCAGGCTCAATGTTTTCCAGGACAGTATATGTTGGAAAAGCACTTTAATAATGGCAAAAATATTTACAGTTTGACCGAAATTGGATGCAGAGCTAATTGGATGCATTCATATAATAAGATTATGATGATAATAATCTCATAAATATCAAAAATGCACCTTGATAGCACAGTGGGTTTTACCGCCTCATTTTGTATATCGAAAACGCAAACCAACGACAAGCAAAAAACGAGAAGCAATAGAATTTTGTTTTAGCTAGATTAGATCGGTTAGATTAGCTTATATGTATTATGCTGCGTATTGTTAATTAGTTAATCATGAAATTTACTAATATTCATTCATTTATTTTAAGAATTATTATAAGTTATTTTTTAAATATCTATAAAAAATTTTACCATTTTTAATCACTTACGGCGAATTAAAAGTTTTTGGATGAGGCTCTTTACGAATAAATAAAGATATATAATAATAAATAATAATAAAGATTTTGGGTTAATTTCACACAGGTTAAACTAGATATGTGTCCAAAAATCTGCAAATTTTCAATGCAAATTTTTAGATCTGATCATATTTTATTATGAAAGGTATTTGTAATATAAAATCTAATCTTAAAATCATACAAAAACGACACAAAAAAAAATCGCTGAAAAATAATATTAACAAACTAATCATTTAACTATTAAACTTTAATAAAAGATCTTTGCTATCCTCCTGTAGAAAATTCTGCGGACGTCCTTGCATGTCTCTTATACGCTCCTGTTCTTTTAACCAACAGAGCTTCTAAACGACTTTTTTTTATATTTTGGAAGGCTTAGACAGGGTACAATAAGTTGTGACGTTGCATATTTCCTAAATTTTTCCCAAAATTTAAAAATGAAGTATTTTTGTTTATGCTATAAAGACAACAAATATATAGATAAAACCACTCATTTCGAGAGGACAAAATATTTGAATAATTTGTACAATAGCCCGAAACAAAACAAAAACAAAGACCAACAACCTTTGTTAACACAAGCGTCAAAGTAACAAAGAGCACGAAAAATAATATCAACGCAAATGGAAAAGTTTTAGAGACTTGAATATAAATACAATTACATGTAAAATAAATCCTCAGGGGGTTGCCTCTCAGCGGACTTGGTGAGCAGTTGGCGACTGCTAAAGGCCAGAACTGACTAATGGAATGAAAGAATGAATGGCCGGAACAAAACGTGGCATAGCGTGGGTGTGACATACAATTTAAAAAAAAAATATATATATATATATAAAAAAGCAAATGGATATTAGTTTTAAGTGCTTCTTATAGAAGGAATAAAAAATGTTTACTTAACATTGTTATTAAAAATCATGTAAAATATGAATATGAATAGCAAATGACGATTTCAAGCATTTTTTTATGGGTACTACCACAAAAGAAATGAGAAGAAATTTCTAGGCTAGGCAAACAAAACTATCAGACAAGTGTTGAGTGCAGTAAACACCTCACACCAATGCTGACCCAGTTTGAAATTCACAAATGTTGTGCTTTTTGTTTTGTCACTCATTAAAAACACCATCAGAAAAATATAACTAAGCACTGACACAAATAAAAAACTACCAATTATAGAGAATAAAAAGCCGGAAAACTATTTGCCGGAAAAAATAAAAATCTGTGGTGAACTTGAGACAGCACTGTAATTTAAAAATATAACATAAATATGATACATAGCTCTAGAAAAACGGTCAACTTCTTGTGAATAAAAAACCTAAGAGTGACAGTGGACATTGAGTGACTTGTAACAGAAAAATTTTCAAAGAATATAATACTATTTTGGTTGAAAAAGTTTTAAGCTAATTGTTTCCCTTTTTTATTTTAAGTCAACCGAAAAAAAAATATTGTTGATGAGTAACTGTTGTAACATATTGGGTTGGCATAGATATATTTTGGGAAGAATTTTAAATGGTCAAATATTCGTCGTATTTTACGTATAAAAAGGCTTTATTTCTTTCAGAAACGAGACAAAATACTAAAGAAATGTTTATGAAATTCATGCATTTTTGTCCGTTCCCACCCGGCATAAAATCCGACTTCGATATCTTAAACTAAAAAAAAATTTACGAATAGTTCGCGATGATAAAGGTCGAATTCGATATCGATTACGAGTCGATAAAGATACGTTTGGCAGACGTAAGAGTTACTTCGTAAACGAAGGCTTGCTTATATTTCGAAAAATTATTCGCTTACGATTCCATAGCAATAATACTTTGAAACAAACTCGAAGAAAATTAAATTTTGTACTCTTTTACTGTAAGGTCGATACTTTCGGATATATTTTTTGGGACTTTCAGACTCACTTTTATTATAACTGAAGCGGTAATACTGGTATGAAACAACTTTCGATATTTGATCGCCATTTAAGAAAAACAATTCTTCTTCGATAAAAGTTCATTGCAAACGAACTTTCACTGTAAACGAGAAATGTGAGTGCGTTAGAGCATAGAGAGCGTGTTACAAATTTAAATATATATATAGGAAATACATGGTTCTTAATACAGTCAGTGCATTCTATTAATTTTGAGTGGTTCTCTTTAATTTTTTGACATAGAATTATGACTTACAACGCCGTTTGTATGAGGTCTTTTTTACAAATTTTTTCAAGTACATGCAACGTTTTTGGTCACTTTTTGTGATATGACTGCAGCCTTTAATATTCATCGTACAAAGGCAAAATATATGCCAAAATATCAGGTAAATCAGGATAAAATGAATATTTAACTTTGGATTTTATAACTTCTTTAACAGTTTCACAAAAAAACAAAATCTAAGAAGAAAATGAGTTTCAGGAGGCATCACTGGCTAGTGATTTAAGAAAAAAAGATTAAGAAAATATTTTTTGTGGCTTTTTACCCTGGAAGGCCATGCTTATTTTACATATGTTCAAACAAACACGAAAATCTCCTATTTTAAGATATTTTTTTTTTGCGTCAATATAAGAAAAAAGAAACAATAAATATAATACTAGTGATTCGTCGATTCGACGAAGCTTGACCTTCCAGGGTTAATTAGGGAAGACTGTTGGACGCAAGCAGTTGGATCAGATTGGAGGGAAATTTTTTAACTATATTAATAATATTTCCTGAGTACATGACGGAGCCATGTGGCACCGCTATTGCTTCTTCTACTCACTCATTAATGATCTTCCGAGCTATATTCAATTCTAAGAATACCTTCATGTATGTTGATGATGTATAGATAGTCAGAATTGTTAAGTCGCATTAAGACTACCAACTACCAGGTTGTTCAATTAGTTCTTAGAAAAGAAATAAAAAACAACATTTGATGGCTTGAATGCTTCTTATCATTCAGCATATTCACTCAGCAGCTCAATACATTTGTTCCTACAGTCCTCTAATTTATTGATCCCATCACTGTAGTGGTCTTTCGAAATGACTCCAAGACACTCTTCTGTTGCTTTTATCACCTCTTCGTTTGATGAAAATCGTTTCCCACGCATGAATTTTTTGAGATGTGAGAACTGTCAGAAATAAGATTGTGCTAGATCTGGCGAATAGAGTGCAGAGCTGTAAAAGAATGCAATCATTTGTGATTTAAGATCATTCAAATCCCAATCAATGATTTGAGAAAATGAATGCAATCATTTTATCAAATCTTTGACTGGGACTTGAAATTTCAAAGCACAATCAATGATTTGAGAAATTCAATGCATTCATTTTTTCAAATCGTTGATTGTGATTTGAAATTTTAAATTGATTGCATTCATTTTTTCAAATCATTGATTGTGATTTGAAATTTCAAGTCCCAATCAATGATTTGAAAAAAATGAATGCAATAAATTTTTTTTTAAATTTCAATCACAATCAATGATTTGAAATTTCAAACCACACTCAATGATTTGAAAAAATGATTGCATTCGTTTTTTCAAATCATTGGTCGCGATTTTCCAATCGAAATTCGAAATTCCAATCAATGATTTGCAAAAATGAATACATTCATTTTGGATATAAATCAAATGATTTAATATCACAAATGATTGCATTCCTTAACAGCTCTGATAGAGTGGATATTTCAACAATTCGTACTTTAATTCACTGATCTTAGCGATGGTTTTTTGACTTTTGTGAGCCAGTGCGTGTTCCTGATGAAAAATTACTTTTTATTCTGCGAACCGAGGACGAATTGACGCTTTCGTGAACGTACAACTCGTCATTGAATTGCATACAATTTACACAATTTTACGTGACAAGTTGCAAGTTCACGGAAGCGGCGATTTGGTCCCGAGTCTTTTTCCCGAATCTTTGCATCGCACAAAGGGTTGAAATCGCCAAAGAGAACTTTAAACATGTCTTTTAGAATGGGCCCAAATAAAAAAAGTACTGTCCGTTCGTCCTTTGTCCGTCTGTCGACATGATTACTGTCGTAATTTTAAAGCTATCGTTATGAAATTCGACATTTATACTTAAATCTAAAAACTAAAGATCAAGTTCAAAAATGAGTTCAATCAGATAAAAAACACGCCTATCTCCCATACAAAGTGACTTTATTAAATCGGCAAAATATACATAAATTCCACAAAGCTTAATATACGTACTTGAAGTTTTGTATAAGAGCTTTAATATTTAAAATCCACTCTGAGTATAAAACTCAATCAAAACGCATGAAAACCACTCCTACCTCCCATACAAAGTGACGCCAGTGAAATCTCTCTTGAATTCAACAAAACTTAGTAGATGGACTTGAAATTTGGAAATATGGAAATAATGGTATTTAATATGCACTCTGAGTAAGAAATTCAACCAAATCGAATGAAAACCACACCTACTTTCCAAACTTACTGATTGTATGAAAACGGTAAAATCTTAAATTTTACAAAAATTAATAAATATAATGACTTCAAATTCCTAATATATGAACATGTTTCAATTTTTAGAATGCACTCTGAGTTTGAAATTCGCCACAATCTAATGAAGAATCCGCCTACCTTCCGTACAAAATGAAGTCATCAGTATAAAAAGCCTTGAAAACTTCGTCCCAGTCAAAATCCTTTCTTACTAGTTTTTTTAACAAAAGTATTACATTGTGATCAATTAATATGAAATTAAATTACATATAAAAAATTGTGACTATTTAATAAAAGTGATTCGCGCAAGAACGAGCAATTTTTTATTACTGAATATGATAGCTCACATATTGTAGTTTAATATAAAATTCTCATTTCTACTTGATAATACCGAATTTCTCTTTAAACAATTAAAAAATGCGTTTCATTAAATATTTTGAAAATTTGATGTATTAATAGTTAATAAAAAATAGCACATAGGAAATAGCAAATAGGAAAAATAATAGTAACATTTTAGCTGTTATATTTGATCGAAAAAATAAAAGTCAAATGTTAAGTGTATTTTTGATCGAAGAGATAAAAGTCAAATTTTTGATAAAAAAAGGCGTATTTTAACTTTCAATTTTGATCAAAAAAAAAAGAAAAGTCAAAATTTGCCTGTTATTTTAGATCGAAATAAAATCGGTCGGATAACATACTAATTATATACTTTTTGAAAAAATTATAACAGTTACGGTCCCTGAAAACTAAAAAAAAAAAACGAATTGGCCATTCAGCCCTTAAAAGGACTTTGACCGCGCTTCTTATGATCAATTTTGTTGTGTGTTTGTGAAATGTTTGAACACAAATGATCGAGAACTGGACCTACCAGCTTTATGTCGACTCCAAACGGCTTATGTTCTCAAAAAGCTTTTCATGGCAGTTTTTACTCTCTGAGATTTGCCACTGTCTGCAGAGAGGTGACGGCCGTACAGAAAAATTAATTCAATTGGAAAAACTTTCTGTGTCAAATGGCGGATTCGAACCTGGGTTCTCTGGCGTATGGGCCACATACACTACCCACTGCGCCACGGCCTCCACTAAATATTCACTTAAATTTAAAATTTACGATTCGGTAACGATTTACTTAAAGAAAAATTGTTAATAAATTATGACCTTATCCCTATTACGAATTCGAAAATGAATCGAAAATTAAATTTGTTAACGAACAAATTTTCTGAGAATGCGAAACGAATGTGTTTGGCTTATTGGGTTGTTGTATTGACCTAGCGTGAGTCAATGAGAAAGAGATTTACTGGTGTGTGCAGTGAAAAAATTCATATATGCAAGGGAAGAATTTATATTGGAAACAACAAAGGTGCTTCCAGCTTTAACTTGTTATTTAGAGTTGTTTTTGCTGTTGTTTTTGTTTAATTTAAAATCATAGATACACTCTAAAATCTCTATTTTATGGTATTAAAAACCAGTGGGCAATTTAGTCAAAATAAATTATTCTCAAGCTTGCCCTTAGCTTTCAAAGCTCTCGGTATCCTTCCGATTTAAGTTGCAGATCTACCAAATTGAGTTACTTTTAAGTACTGTTGTATTTCACTGTTATTTAAAACACTTTTATTTAAGACATCCTTAAATTTTGTTGGCTCAAAAAAATTTCTTAATATTTCCCACATGCAAAATAAAAAATATTTTTTGGCAATACTTTTATTTTTGACTTTGTTTCTTTTTCAGACTTTTTATAGTCCTGCAATAGCTGCAAGAATTTTATACTTTACGACAGCAACTACAGCAACCACATAACTTGGCCAAAAAGCTGGTCCAAAGTTTTGCCAACAAGCAAGAATTTTCTTATAAATTAAAGCAATATTCTGTGTTTCCTTGAGAAGCTAGTCAGCGGAAAGATATTTCCTTTTTTAGCAATAAACCAGCATACGCGAACTTGCCGCGCAAAGCATGCAAGTCTTTGTGTGTTGGTTGGTTTTTATTGTTGTTGTTGTAATCCCTGAAACTTGCTTCAAACATTGAGAGCTTTGAAAGCACATAAATGTGCTTGAATAAATTATAATGTGTAGTATTACGACGAAGTGTTGGCTCCCTTTTTTTAGACATGCACATGACTGAACATGTGTGAGTGTGCGGATGTGTAGACGTGAATGTTTTTCAATTTAGTCTCATTTTTCCATTAGTGTTGTTATTGTTATTATGTTGCCAAGTTTTATTTTTGTTTTTTGTTGTTGTTAAATATGTTGAAGCAGTTGAAGTTCCAGTCAATTCACTAGGTTGACATTGCCATTTATTGGTTGGTCAATTACTTGGAATTAATTGAGAATGCTGAACTTGCGTTAATGCTGCGACGTAGATGTTGTCGAGAATGCGTTGGTTTTCTTTTCTAGAAATCTTGATAAAAAGATAATTTAGAACGGTCTTATTGTCCTTTTACATAATTTTTTTTTTAACTAATTTTGTTAACGGCATCACAGCCTTCAAAGTTGCCGCAATTATTTTTATGCTTAACCTTCTCATAATCTTTCAAGAACTAAACTTAATGTTGATGACATTTAGGATCTCTAAAGAAACGCTGTGAGGCTGTGTGCTAAAATTATGTTCTAATAACTGAAATGAAGCTTGGCCATAAACTTTTTTGATGTCTCAGAACTTTTGGGTTTTTCTTCAATTCTTTGAATATTTTTATGAAAATCTCAAAACTCTGACCTTAAATTTCTTCTTTTTTCACTTTCAAATCTGTTTTTATTGAAGAGCTTGTTTCAGAACAGAATTAGTTTGTGTTAAGGGAGGCGTCTGATTTCTTGGATAAAATTTGGAAAATTTAAATTAAATTTAAATATTTGAAAAAAGATATTGAATGCATAGTATTCATTTCAACTCCACCAGAGGGTGCCGAAGTCGTCTCCTTAAAAACCGCCTGTTGCGCGGTGAAAAAGATATCTTTGTACAAGTGTTGCTGAAACAAAAAAAAAAAACAATCAAATGTCATCTTAAATAGACATATTTATCTTGTCTGTATTCTACAATCAAGTAATCAAGGTCATTAAAAAAAATATCAGTCTGCGAAAAAATTTCTCAAAAAAAATTTGTTCACTCTTTTAACCTAAAATAAAATATATAAGGATCAATTTGGTGAATCGATTGTAGAATACAGACAACCTAATCTTTCAATAAACATCAATCAAAATTATGGTCGGTCGGATTAATGGTTTTCGAAGAATAGTGTAAAGCAAAAAAATAGGATAAGCTCATATACAGCTCTAAACGTCACTTCGGGGAAGTAATGAATTATTTTCGAATTTTTTCTTTATTTTTAGTGTTTTGGTAGGGGAGCTCCAGAAGGGTAAAGAATACGAGTTTGGTATTATCTGATGAAATTTTAGATTTTAAAAATAATAGAACCTAGTCATACATTTCCCTAATATAACAACACGATAACCGTCTAACATGCAAGGTTAAAATAATTGGACTATTTCCCAATTTCACCTGAATATTTGTCAACCCATATCTGCCACTCTTCAGGGAGCTCCCTTACAAAATGTAAATTTTTTGCAAAATCGTTGTAACTGTACCGCAGTCTCTCTTAGATGGGTCAAGTTTACCCAAGCTCCTGTTCATTTTTCTTCCTCAACATTTTTTCTTTACACATGTATCCCCTACTTGTAACCCTTCTGGTGGTCTCTCTACAAAAACTCAAAAAATTAAGAAAAATATTGAGTGATCCCGGAGCTATCCGTATAGGGTTCAAATGTATAAACTCGTCTTATTATTCTTCACCTCCAACATTTTTTTAGGACATATCTGACTTGTATTTGCCATCCTTTTTGCCTTTTGGTCTGTCATAAAAAAAATCTATTAAACAAAAGAAGTCTGTACTGAATGTCTGTAATGAATGGTATATACACCAACTTATCTTATAACTTATATTTTGTATATTAATAAATGTAAAAAATTTTATTTTTTAAATTGTATTTGTATATATTTTTATATAGTGGCGGCCGTGGCATACTGGTTAATGTTCATGGCTGGTATGTGAAAAAAAACAGTTATAACCCATTTGAAGCGAAATGTTTTTTTAATTAAATTAGTTTTTCTATAAGGCCTGAAATGGCGATTTAATTTTTTTATATTGCAAATTGTATAATGTTCATTGTATATTGTAAATAGTAAATTGTGTGTCGTATATGATATATTGTGTATTGTATAGTGTATATTGTATATTGTATATTGTATATTGTATATTGTATATTGTATATTGTATATTGTATATTGTATATTGTATATTGTATATTGTATATTGTATATTGTATATTGTATATTGTATATTGTATATTGTATATTGTATATTGTATATTGTATATTGTATATTGTATATTGTATATTGTATATTGTATATTGAATATTATATATTGTATATTGTATATTGTATATTGTATATTGTATATTGTATATTGTATATTGTATATTGTATATTGTATATTGTATATTGTATATTGTATATTGTATATTGTATATTGTATATTGTATATTGTATATTGTATATTGTATATTGTTTATTGTATATTGTATATTGTATATTGTATATTGTATATTGTATATTGTATATTGTATATTGTATATTGTAGATTGTATATTGTATATTGTATCTTGTGTATTGCATATTGTATATTGTATATTGTTAATTGTATATTGTATATTGTATATTGTATATTGTATATTGTATATTGTATATTGTATATTGTATATTGTATATTGTATATTGTATATTGTATATTGTATATTGTATATTGTATATTGTATATTGAAAATTATATATTGTATATTGTATATTGTATATTGTATATTGTATATTGTATATTGTATATTGTATATTGTATATTGTATATTGTATATTGTATATTGTATATTGTATATTGTATATTGTATATTGTATATTGTATATTGTATATTGTATATTGTATATTGTATATTGTATATTGTATATTGTATATTGTATATTGTATATTGTATATTGTATATTGTATATTGTATATTGTATATTGTATATTGTATATTGTATATTGTATATTGTATATTGTATATTGTATATTGTATATTGTATATTGTATATTGTATATTGTATATTGTATATTGTATATTGTATATTGTATATTGTATATTGTATATTGTATATTGTATATTGTATATTGTATATTGTATATTGTATATTGTATATTGTATATTGTATATTGTATATTGTATATTGTATATTGTATATTGTATATTGTATATTGTATATTGTATATTGTATTATGTATATTGTATATTGTATATTGTATATTGTATATTGTATATTGTATATTGTATATTGAATATTGTATATTGTATATTGTATATTGTATATTGTATATTGTATATTGTATATTGTATATTGTATATTGTATATTGTATATTGTATATTGTATATTGTATATTGTATATTGTATATTGTATATTGAATATTATATATTGTATATTGTATGTTGTATATTGTATATTGTATATTGTATATTGTATATTGTATATTGTATATTGTATAAATTAATTAAATATTGTATATTGTATATTGTATATTGTATATTGTATATTGTATATTGTATATTGTATATTATATATTGTATATTGTATATTGTATATTGTATATTGTATATTGTATTGTATATTGTATATTGTATATTGTGTATTGTATATTGTATATTGTATATTGTATATTGTATATTGTATATTGTATATTGTATATTGTATATTGTATATTGTATATTGTATATTGTATATTGTATATTGTATATTGTATATTGTATATTGTATATTGTATATTGTTTATTGTATATTGCATATTGTATATTGTATATTGTATATTATTTATTGTATAATGTATATTGCGCATTGTTCATTATGTATCGTACTTTATGTTTAGTACTTAGTCTTATTTTTGATTAAAGCATCTCCTTTTCTTCTTTCCGCAAGTCTTTGCACTTTGTCATAGTAGCTATGTTGTTTTTATTGCTCCATTTAATATGCTTTTGAAATTTTATTATTATTTATTTATTTTCTGTTTTATTTTTTTATACTTTGAATACATGCCAAGTCTTATGCGGCCATTCAAGCATGTTGAGGAGTAATGCCAATGTAACAACTCTTCGCTGGCTTTCAACGACAAGTGCTTCCAAATACATTTTTTATAAGCTCTTATTTCATTGCCAAAATGTTGATTTACTTTAATTTTTTTATGCATATTTTTATTTTCCCTTTTCCTATTTTGACTCATAACTCATACAAATGTAATTTATATGCCAGCAAAATATAATGTTTATGAATATCAGAGAGAGAGAGAAGAAGAGAACTGTTCTGCACACTTTTTGCAGCTTTTGTTAATATGTATATAGCATGAGCTAAAGTAACACGACCTCTTCATTGAAGAAAGCATGTTGCTAGGAAAGGCTTAAAGTATCAACAGCTATTTAAAGCTATGAGGCAGTTTTCACATGAGCTTAGATGTGTTTAAAAAAGAGCTGAAAGCTCTACTTAATAAAAACTTTTTATTTTTTGTACTATCATCCATCAACTGAGAGCTTTACACATAAAACCCGCTTTTAAATTTTGTTGTAGGAATAAAAAAATATCAAAAAAAAAATATTTTTTTTAACATGTTTAACTGTACATAAATAATTTAATCAACTGCTGTAGATTTGTTTTTGCATCGCCAAACATTATATGTAACCTTGTAACGTCATGTTCTAGGTACCTTAAATAAAACGATTTATCAAATTTGTAAATTCCTGCTTTAGTTGCTTTTGCATAGTTAAAGCTATTTATACGGCTTAGTCGGAACTTATGTCCAAACAAAGTGCTGCCATCTCTCGCGGAGAAATTAAACTATGGTAATCCGTGAAATAAACTGCAACTGCAAGTAAAAACAAAAGATTTATTTTTAAGCGCTATCAGCTGGATGGTGCGGCGTGTATAAATTCGACGGAGTGTTAAAAAATTGTTTTATTCACTTTATCCTTAAGATATACTCCGAAATGTAGTGCGACGAAGTTAGTTGATGGCGACTACTAGTGAGGGAGAGACTCATATAGAGCGTGAAAGAGAGAGAGGGAGGGAGAAAGATATGCAATTTATTTAAATGTCACTTTCAGTAGTAAGCCATTCATTTTTTTTTATTTCTGAATCCGTCAGGCAAGGGGACACCCAGTAAAGGCAACGCTTAAACTTCTTGTATAACAAGATTGAGCTTCGTTAAGAATAAAGCATACAAAATAAAACGGATTTTTTCTACCTCTTAGTTCCTTTATCTTCTTAATTATATGGAGTAAGATTTTGTCATTTTGTTTGTTCGCATTTTTCTTGGAAAACTGTTGTTGCGTTAAAGAGCTGTCTTTGATGTAGGAAATTTTTTTCGTTTGGCATCAATTCTAGACAACAGCCACACTCGACATCAAGAAAACTCACCAATAGCACGACGCTTCCTCTACCGTACTCGTAGTATAAAGTTTTGATTGTGTATTCTGCATTACATTCAGGGAATTTTGGATGATTGTCAAATATTTTGCTTTCATGTCCAATGAAATTTAATTTAGTCTTGTAGTTGCAAAGCACTTCATTTCAAAATTTAAGGTCATCTGTTTGTAACTCTCTGCCGAATTAAGTCATGTCTTGAAATGAGCTGAAGTGAATCAACATCGGTGATTCCATATCAAAACTCCCATGTTTCTGACATCACTATTTTTGAAAATTTTGAAACTCTCTGGGTTGATAGTTTTCCTGAAACGTATTATATCTGCATGATTCTTTTATTTATTTTTATTTCTTTTTAAAAGATATACACGTTAAAAATTGGGAAATATCTCCAAAAATACAATAAGTGCATGTGTTCAAACAGCTGTAACTTCGAAACACAAGGCTCTACACATTTTTAACGAATTTTTAAAAAAATTCCTACAAGAGATTTCTTTCTTTTATACCGAGAATTCGATATATTTATATATATAAAACAAAGTCGGGTTAGTTACACCATTTATAACTTAAGAACGGCTGGACTGATTTCAATTACTTATAATTTGATAAATTTGTCTACACTCCAAATAGCAGAATAGCTATTAAAACATCGGATAAATTCACGAAAAAAAGTTTATGAAGAAAATGAATTTTTTCATATAAAGGGTGATTTTTTAAGAGCTTGATAACTTTTTTTTTAAAAAAAACGCATAAAATTAGCAAAATCTCATCGGTTCTTTATTTGAAAAGTTAGATTGGTCCATGACATTTACTTTTTGAAGATAATTTCATTTAAATGTTGACCGCGGCTGCGTCTTAGGTGGTCCATTCGGAAAGTCCAATTTTGGGCAACTTTTTCGAGCATTTCGGCCGGAATAGCCCGAATTTCTTCGGAAATGTTGTCTTCCAAAGCTGGAATAGTTGCTGGCTTATTTCTGTAGACTTTAGACTTGACGTAGCCCCACAAAAAATAGTCTAAAGGCGTCAAATCGCATGATCTTGGTGGCCAACTTACCGGTCCATTTCTTGAGATTAATTGTTCTCCGAAGTTTTCCCTCAAAATGGCCATAGAATCGCGAGCTGTGTGGCATGTAGCGCCATCTTGTTGAAATTATATGTCAACCAAGTTCAGTTCTTCCATTTTTGGCAACAAAAAGTTGGCCATTTTGAGGGAAAACTTCGGAGAACAATTAATCTCAAGAAATGGACCGGTAAGTTGGCCACCAAGATCATGCGATTTGACGCCTTTAGACTATTTTTTGTGGGGCTACGTCAAGTCTAAAGTCTACAGAAATAAGCCAGCAACTATTCCAGCTTTGGAAGACAACATTTCCGAAGAAATTCGGGCTATTCCGGCCGAAATGCTCGAAAAAGTTGCCCAAAATTGGACTTTCCGAATGGACCACCTAAGACGCAGCCGCGGTCAACATTTAAATGAAATTATCTTCAAAGAGTAAATGTCATGGACCAATCTAACGTTTCAAATAAAGAACCGATGAGATTTTGCAAATTTTATGCGTTTTTTTAAAAAAAAAAGTTATCAAGCTCTTAAAAAATCACCCTTTATTTGACTGTTTTTGTTTTCATTTTTAATTTTTTTTTTTTGTTTTTTAAAGCTAAGTCGTCATATATTTGTTTTGATTTATTTTCTTAACATTTTTGAACTTTGAACGAAAAAAAATTGGAAATTGATAGAAAAACATTCAAATGACAACAAAATCCAATTATTATATATTCGGAAGATATGAAATTTAAAAGAAATTTATAAGGTTGTCGCAGGGCTGATCGCACTCTCTTCTCAGTACCCATAATTGTTGAAACCAGCCTCTTTTGCGAATGACTACGAAAGAAAAACGAATGATAAAAGAAAGCACATGCAGATTTTCTATGAGCTGTCAACTTCGATTTGGCAATTATGGGTACTCGCTCTCTCCCTTGCGACAACCTTATAAATCAATCATAAGGTAAGAGCTGTATACACCCTTAACTCCTCCAGGGAAGAGGAGGAGGTTTGGTAATGGGATACGTCCCATACCGTAAAAAGTTTAGAGCCAACCCAGAGCTCGGGGTGGCGCCCAACTTGGCAGCAGGTCATATTCGATATATCGAAATGATAAAAGCCTGCGAAGGTATAGCAATTGACCTAAAAACTTGTTAGCACTGGGATGGTCATACTCGTCAAAGAGGACGACCCTATCTATTCATGGCAAGGAGACATTTGAGTGTTGTTAAATTAATTGTGTGAATGAACTGAGTTGTCGAAGTGACTGACACAATATATTCGATGTATTGCTTGTGGTTGTAAAACAGGGCGAATAGGCACTTCTTTCATGGCAAGTGAATATAAGTTTTATGCCTGGATTGAAGCTGCCAGTAAAATATAATTAAGTGCTCTAATTGGGTATGGCCAGATACAAAAACTCATATGAGTTTTTTGTCTCCTTGCTGGGATGTTGTGGAGCTTCTTTGACCAGACCGAGTTGCCCAGGTGACTATCATGGGCTGGCCCTTTGGGAGTCTCGTGCTGGTTTGTGGTTGTGTATATGCTACACAGGTCTAGATTGACCGGCGGGGTCGCGCAGTAGTACGACTGGGCTGGCATACCTGCTTAGTATGCAAGAGATTGGATAGGTCTCGTCTCAACCAGTAGATGACATTAAAGGTACGTCACTACTGGTAGTTAAACTAGTACTGCTTTTGGGAGCATTGCGGTTATATACAATGATGGTTATACAATTGTATAATATGTTGGAGTCGTAATGTTTTCAATGGTAGGGCACTGGGTGATGCTTTTTTGTTTGTGGAAAGGCTTCCAGTTTTTATTTTTTTATTTATTTATTTATAAACTATTTCGAAAACCGGCACAACAAAGTTTAAAACCTTAATAACAGTACCAGCAGCATGTAGCGTAAACAAAAATTAAATATATGACCTAAAGAATAATATTGCATAACATATAAAAATCTAAATTTAAAGCTAGTCTTGTAGAAGTACAGAATACAGTAAAACCAAATTGAACTAATAAAATGAAACATTTTCAAAACTTTAAACAAGTCAACTAATGTGAAGTATAAAAATATAAATATTACAATCATAAATATAAACCCATAAACATTTTAATAATTTATTAACTAGACATTAACTATTCCAGTGTACAGTGAGTGTACAAAAAACTGCCTTTCAGACGTTAAACAAGAAACACGTAAACAATTAATCGTATTAGTACGACTGAATCTAGAAAAGTTTAATCTCGAAAACAAATAACTAGGTTCTGAATTACATATAATCTTATGCAACAATAAGAGCGTATGATAGTTCAGCAAGTTATCAAAGGTTAAGCCATGAATTCTTTTAGCATACTGGGAAACATGGTCTCTTCTTTCAGTCCAAACACATAACGAGCAATATTATTAAAAATAACATTTAATTTATTTTTACTTAGACTATCACAGTTAGCAAATATTTCGCAGCCATATAGCATTGTTGGTATAAGATATGCTTTAGCAAGTAGCATTCGTATTTGAAGCGGTGTAAAATACTGTGTCGCCCAAAGAACACGTAGCATGCTGTAAACATTACCAACATTCTTATTTATGTGGTTATTCCAAGTTAGGGTTCTGTTGAAGGTTACACCTAGATTCTGTGCAGAGTCAACGTATTCAATATTGCTTCCAAGGTTAGGAGCAGTGGAGATGCCAATGATTTTCCTCGCAATTACCAAACATTTTGACTTTGCTGGATTGAGGCTTAATTTTTTCCAGAGTAGTATTGATATTGTTGATACAGTCATGGAGGTTTTCACGTTTACAGCTAACGTACAACTGAACGTCATCTGCGTACATATGAATCTTACAGTTTTCCAAGACAGTGGGTAGGTCGTTTATATACATAGAGAAAAAGAGAGGACCCAAAACAGAACCCTGAGGAGCACCTCTTGTAATGGGTAGAAAGACTGACGAAATGTTATTGGCAAAGACAGCTTGCGATCTATCGGAGAGATATGATGCAATAAGATTCACGGCAGATGGCGAGAAGTTAAATAATTTAAGAAGTTTTATCTTCACAATATTATGATCGACTGTATCGAAAGCCTTGGAGTGGTCTAAGAGAATTAAGAACCCAACTTCATTGTCATCTATGCTAGAACGCAACTCTTCCGTTACATCAATTAGAGCAGTTATACAACTATGTTTGGACCTAAAACCTGACTGCCTTTCACTTATATGACTATATCTGCCCAAGTGTGCATTAATTTGTTGACTAAGTAACGATTCTAACACTTTGGATGAAAATGAGAGAATAGCTATTGGACGGTACTCATTATGAGATTTTGGTACTGGTATAGTTTTAGATTTCTTCCATTCTGTCGGGTAAATTGACTTCGTGATCACAGTGTTAAAAATGTGGGTTAGATAAGGGAGGATCTTCGGAAGCAAAATTTTCAGAAAAATAGGGCTAATGCTATCATATCCTATAGCCTTTGATTTGATTGATGATATACTTTTCAGTACATCAGCTTGAGAAACGCAATTGAAGCTGAAGCTGGAGTTGGCGTTAAAAGAACTGTCAATACTCTGGTAACTGACTGACATAAGGCATGGGTATATCTACAAATTTTTTATTTAAATCCTCAACGTCCACGTTATCACAAGAATCGACTGATTTTCTACAAAGACCTATATTGCGTATCTCACGCCATTTCTGCTTACTGTTCATCACTGAACTAAACTTGTCCCTATAGTAAGTATTTTTTGCAATTTTCACCTCTTTTACCACTGTTCAACGTAATATTTTAAACTCTTCTTATAGTTCAGGTGTCTTGAAACGTTTCCAGCGATTATATGCATTATTGCGCACCAAAATCAGATTTAAGATAGCTCTGTTGAACCAGAGATATTGCTTAATAAAAGTTCTTTTTTGCTTTATAGGGACAAACTCGTTAAACAGATGATTGACCAGTTCGTGCTAGCCTTGCTTGATGACCGTGTGCTTATACACTGCATGCCACAAACGGGTCCGAGATGGGCTGAACACATAAGAGCTGGTCGTCCTTTCCATGAACTATACCCCCGGTATATAGACTCAAGTACTTAGGTCTACAAGGCAGGCGTACTTGTTAATACTAAAATTCATCTGTCTACACCCTTGTTCCTAAATGCTTGCAGTACCACTATCCACTTCACTGTGTTGAAAGCGTTTTTTACGTCCAGTGTTATTACTGCGCAATATTCTGCTGTTGCTTTGGCTTGCATCGCTTTTTTGTAGACTTCGCTTATGGCATCGACCGTACTCTTCCCTTTGCGAAAACCATGTTGCATATGGGATAGGCCTCCAAGGTTCTCTATTTGTTCTTCTAAACGTTTTAGAATTACGCGCTCTAAGAGTTTTCCTAGAGAGTCCAACATGCAGAATGGTCTGTAAGTGCTAGGCTCATTTCGAGGGTTTATTTTCCTTCCTTAATAAAACTAACTTCTGTATCTTCCATTTCCCCTTCACTAGACATGAGTTGAAAACTTCAAGTAAGAACTCCGGCCATATATCACATATCTTTTTTATGACCTCGTTTGGTATGCCGTCTTGGTACATGCATGTTTAATAACATCTACGTTCAAAGGTGTGATTTCGTTGACTTGTAGCCTTGGTACATTTGTTAGCCCATCTTCATCAAAAGGAAATAGTATTTCTACTATGGTTTTTGTCCATCCTAATTCTGTAATGCCGGGTATAGGTTTAATCCCGCCCAGCTTTTTCATCACAATCTTGTGTGGTTTCCCCCAGGGATCAATATCTATTTCATTACATAGCTCTGTCCAGCATCTTATCTTACTGTCTTTTATGGCTCTTCTTAAGGATTTACGTGATTTTTTTTACTCGTACTTTAGGTCTTGGTTATCATGATTACGTGTTGACGCCCGGTGTGCTGTAAGACATTTCGCTCTGAGCTCACGTATTTCATTACTCCACCAGTAGACTGGACGTTTGCTGTTATATTTTTGAACCCTTGGCATTGCAACATTACAAGCTATTATAAGAACCCTTGTCAATTTATCCAAGGTTGATTTATAAGGTTGTCGCAAGGAAGAGAGCGAGTACCTATAATTGTCAAATCGAAGTTGACAGCTCATAGAAAATCTGCAAGTGCTCTCTTTTATAATCCGTTTTTCTTTCGTAGGCATTCGCAAAATTGGCTGGTTTTGACAATTATGGGTATTGAGAAAAGAGTGCGATCAGCCCTGCGGCAACCTTAGAAATCAACCTTGAATGTATGTGCGGCATTTTCTACGTTTATTATTTCAGTTCGGTTGATCACGTTTCTCTCCTTAGCGCGTGTGATATATCCGGACAATTTTGAATCATCAAGTTTTCTGACGTTCCATCTTGGGAGGTCTATCTGTTCGATGTGTGTGTTAAGATGGTCATTTATATTAAACGAAATGTATTGGTGGTCACTTAAGGTAGATCTTCCAGCACTTTCCAATTGGTTTTCTCATTGTAGAGTTTTGTTGTTCCAAAGCTTATGTCAATAATACTTCCGCCTGTTCCTCTCCGAAAGGTAAGCTTATCTCCGGTATTGAATACCGTAAGACCAAGACTAGCAATCATGTCACATACTATAGATCCCTTATTGTCTAGGATTTTGGAGTTCTATTCCGGTGATTTACAATTGAAATCACCTCCGATGATCACTTTATATTTTGATGATCTGATGGAATCATCAAATACGTTGAGAGCTTCTGCAAACATGTTTTTATCAATATTTGGTGAGTTGTAGCAACTATATACCCTAGTTTTTTCCTCTGTTCCATATACAACGCCAGCGTTGCTTTCGTCGACCTTGGTGGCTGCGCGATGATTTCTGTGCTGGTACCAAACTTGAGATGATGGGTTTGGGTACGGTTCGCTTATTAACAGTATGTCTGCATTATCTCCGCCGCCTTCTGCATCATCAGGTCTTGTGTTTCTCTTCCCCGTCCGAGGTTGATCTGCAGGAATTTCATGATAATTTTGTTGCTTTGTTTCTCCTGTTGTTGGACATGCTGTACTATCAATATAATGACGAGCATTTATTGAGCCACTTACGTGGCATAGTATACATCTCGTTTCCGCTTTGCATTCTTAAGACTTGTGGCCCGGATTACAACATTTTCAGCATAGGTTGCCTCTATCGGTACCCTTACACTGACTTGCAATGTGTCCCTGTTCTATGTAGGCATCTGAAACATTACGTTACTCTTATCTTACTTCTCAGTTTTTCCTACTCTGATTTTTCCTGCTGTTTTGATTTTGTTTCTCCCATAAGGACTCATCCATGTCTCTGATATCTCTGATTATATTTTTGGTAACCGTTCTTATTGTGACTTCTTCATTAGGCGTGTTACCTCTAGCATTCTTGAGCGTTTCGGCTTGACCTTCGCCTTTTCTTAGTTTAACAAGTAACTCTCGAGCTCTTGTTCTTCTAATACCCTGTATCTCCACCCCGATTTCAATGGGGTTGATTTTCTTCTTCATTTCCTTTAAAACATCTGCGTATGACTCAGAGGTGCTAGCTTTAATCGTTATTGCTTCGACTTGGTATCGCATTTCACGTCGTTCTTTTGGTCGCTTTTTTCGCTCTCTGCTTTTCGGTGGCTCACTTTTTTCCACTCGTTTGGCGCAGTCGGGGTATCTATTGTATTTATTTCCCCCTTAGTTTGCAGTGCTCTAACTGTTGCAGGTGTTTTTGCTACCTTCCGTTTTCTCTCCTGGGCCGGGGAAGTTGGATCGACTTGAGTGGCTTTAGATTGGAATTGCTTACGTGCGCCGCTTGGAACAATAGATTTAATATCTATCGCTTCCCTGTACTCTCTTAGCTGCTGATATAGTGCGAGAGCACAGTTAAGATTATCGCGTTACGTCTTGTGTATGTTTTTGCTCCAGAAACAATGGCAGTTGCTGCGCCTATTTTTATCCCTAACTCAATAAACGTTCTTTCTTTCGATTGTTTGAGCTGACTTAGACGTCCCTTATCTTTATCAGAGCTATCTGCCTGAGCTATCTGTGCGAGTATTCACAGGTGTGCTCATGTACTCTCTTGCAGTGTCCACGCTTTTATTTTGCGGTTTATCTGGCTTATTTCCTAGTGGGGATCTTACTATCCCCGAACTTCTTACAAAAGCGTTTTTTTTTTCTTTCATCACTGTTCATCACAATCAGTTCCCCTTCTTTATTTTTCTTGGTATGGTTTGTTTTTATTTGTTTATTGTTTTCCATTCGATTGGGTCCCAACTCGAAGCCGCTATCGCCGTTTGATGTGTAGTTACGTTAAGATCCCATGGGTATCTATGCGTGCAGGAAGGCCATGCGAGGGTTGACATAGGATCCTTATGGGGTCTTATGTCAGAGCCAGATCCGTACTAATCAGGAACATGCATCTGAACCTACACCATCAACTCAATGATGACAAACTTTAAACGTACTCCGAGACTCGCCACGTTTTTAAGGCACGGATGCAGCTGTGACATTAGCCTAAGAACCATTTCAGTGGAATTTCACTTCCACCTACTGAGGTCATAGATTGCCCCAACCGTTAGCCCAGAGTGCATCAATTCCAAAACAGTATCCAGAAATGCAATAATTAGGTCCGTACTGCTCTTGATACTAATGCCTTTCTGCGGGTAGTGACTAGGAAAACCACGGAGGCGTCACACTCCTAACTAAACCTCTCTTGAGGGTACCCTTGTGGTTGAATGCCAAATTAATTAAGGGCGGTATTCACTCGCCCTGTCACAGGACTTCTCCGAGCTTAAGTACCATTTTAGTACGCTCTCCATACCTGCCAAAACTAGGGTCCGCGGGGGCGTTACTCCACCGCTATCCTCGCCTGAGGATACCTTTATCTATCTATCTATCTATCTATCTATTCTATATTATAAGCGTATTTTTTGTTATGCCTATCAAATCTATACTGTAAACGCAATTTACATAAATAGGGTAGCAATTGAAAGGTCTTGCTCTGTAGATGTGCAATAAGGTCTTACTTTTCTTAAAAATTGTGTATTTTTTTAATAAATGTTGAAACAATTCTTTTATGAAAAAACCAAACTTCTTTGTGATGCCTAAAAGTATGTGATAGATTTTTAATATGTAAGTAATAATAAATAATAACTGGTCTACTTAATAATTCAACAGAAACATAGAAAGTTTCTATGAAATCCTTGGTTCAAAGTTAAAAATAGTCCATAATACAAAAACAAAATTCTGGCTGTCTACCCAAATTTTTGATTTATAAAACAAAAAATACATTTTCGTCATAACATTCTTCAGCAACAAGATTTCATATAGTCCTAACCACGTATCACCATATATTGTTCGGTTGGGTGTGTATTGTATTTATATGATTTTTTATAACTTTTGTGCAGCTACCCACAACAATTTCAGGTTGAATAAATATTCACTCACAAAATTTTCAAATTGACTCTCCACTTAAAAACAAAAGCATATAAAAATGAAAACTATTCAATTGTATCGGCCGCCTGGGGTGCCTTTCATTTTATGGAATTTTTTTTTTTTTTTTGTACACGCTACATAACAACACTATTTTTATTTTATTACTTTGCTTCAAAAAAAAAAAAAAAATGGAAGACTTTTTTGACAACTACTGACCAACATATAAAACGTGCAACATTTTTATTTGTAGCCATAAAAAATGTAACAAGTCGGTCGAACACACATTGTTGTGGGCACCGCAGGGCGTATGATTAACATTTATTTATGTTGCTGACTGATTTTGGGGCAGAGGCGATTTGTTTGCGTATAATAAAAATGTTTATTGCATTTTCATTTTTTATGTACACAATACAGTTAATCATTTAATCACTTAATTTTACTGCACTAGACAATGATGATGATTAATGTTTTATTTAGCCGAGAATGCATTAAAAGTTTGATTAATTAATTTGTTATATCTTTATAATAAGAGTTTTATTCACTTTTTATTTTACGAATACAATAAAGTGATTTTCTTTTTTTTTCTGTAGACTCAATTTAATTGCTTAATGCTCAAAACACTTGCACATATATTAATGATTGCATAAAACTTTTGTGCCATAATTAATTATGATGATTTAAAATTCTAACGTTAGACTCATTTTTATTTAATACACTGATTGGCAAATGTGTGCGTAAGTTGTTGCTGTTGTTATTGTTGTTGTTGCTGAGTGCATAAATAAATGAAAATTAATGTTATAAGTTAAGAACAACTACCACCAGCAACGACAACAACAAAAACAACAACATCAACTAATATTCACAAAATTTATTTCGCATGTTCACATCTATGTATTTGTTTGTGTGTATGCATATATGTATTTATGTATGTAGCTGATGAATTTATGAACATGTACTTTGCATGTCCTGCACACACTTTATAACAAAAACCAACAAATCTCAGCCAGTTATTTTGATGTGTATTTGTTGTATTTGTGTGTGCGCGGGTGTATATGTGTGCGCGTTTGTGTATCATATGAGCATAAATAAGCTTTTGAAGCTTAAGCCACATACACTCACATACATCCACACCAACACATAATACATGTTCTTTCACAATTTTGAGTGCAAATAGTTTTCTACTTTATAGTCACCAAAAATGTTTACGTGCAAAACATGCAGGATGCAGCACTACGAATGCCTGACAAGCTGACAACAAAGCATGACGAATTCTACTGGTAGAAGAATAAGAAAATAAAGTTTATTATTTCTGTTTAAAGTCAAAGTTGTGTGGATGAATAATAAAGAATTTCGAGGTTTTATTTCTGACAAGTGAAAATAAGTTCGAAAGCATTTGTTATCAATAAGTATTTTTTTCTACTTTTTTGCACACATATAAATTTAGCTAATACAACCAGATAAGAGATATGTTTGTAACATGACTATATCAATATTGCTTGTTTTACTAATAAAATTCTTGCAAACATAAATTTTTGCCATAATAAACTAATAATTTGCTAATAATAACATAAAAAATTATACTAGCAGCTTTTTTTTCGGGCTGAGATCTAGATCTGGATCTGGCTTGGCATTGAAACACAAACAACAAATGATACAGAACAGTGCTTGGATCAATAGCCGCATTTTTTTTCGGTCTCAGATCTAGATCTAGATCTTATTTTGCATTGAAAACAAAAACAACAAATGATCCAGAACGAAACCTGGATCATTTCTTAAATCTAATTTGGAAGTGTTCACTGTATATATAATTTAGTTCGCCTACTCCCTAACAGATGTCGTTGATCAAGCTTATTGGCAACACTATTGTATGACATTTGTCAAAAAATAAATAAATTTTTTTTCAGTTTGTAAACAAATGGAAAAATTTAAATAAATTAAAACTTGGAAATTCAATTTCGGTTCAGTTTATCTTTCTTGTAATTTTTCTTCCCCTCTTATTTACTCAGGCTTATGCAAAATCCTTCAATTTTCTAAAAATTTCAATGGCACCATTAAAGATGGCGACTTTAACTCAAAACACCCCAAATGGGGCTATCTTTACGAAAATAGCAATGGCAAGATTTTTCTCAATTGGCTTCAGGATTTTTCTCTTGACTTTGTGCGTGTGTCGGACAACTGGCCTTCTTTTCCTTCTGGCTCCTCTTTCCTAGATCACGTTTTGATCAGCTCAAATTTCTGTGAATTATTCAACCAGAATTGCTCCGTCGCCAGTCTTCCAACTTTCTCTGACCATTTGCCAATCAAACTTCAAATTGTTTTGTCTGACTTTGATTTTCTTATAAAATACCAACGTTATTTCACTTCTTTCAAAAAACCAACTGGACAATATTTAGTAATGATTTGGAGGCTTCGCTAATTGAGGGCTTTGTTGATAATTTTGGAGCCGCTGTTGAATCTGTTTCTGCCTTTCATTCGAAAAAAATCTCACTCAAAGAGAACAAGATCTTTGTCTCAGAAAATATTAAAAAATTGTTTAAAATAAAACATGCTTGGCAGAAGGACTTAATAAAATTATTTCACAGATACTTGAATAGATCAAACCCTGAATATAACCTATTTTCGAAACAGATCCAATTGCTGACCATAATTATTAAGGAGCAGGTCAAATGGGAGCAAGCCAGAGAGTTTGGAAGAAAATTGGAGTTGATCAGTCCAGGTCCATCTGCATACAAGAAAATTTTCAACAACGTCGGTCACAAAAAAAACTCTGCCTGCTCAAGAATTTCTAGTAATGGCACGATCTTAACTGAAGAGAGCGAGATGCTGGAGGCGTTCCGCCAGCATTACGTTAAAGTCTATGCGGATAATGTTCCTTGCAGACCTGATCGGCTAGAATTAAAAAATTCAGTTGCAGCTAGTGTATCAAGGTTGCCGCCGTCAATTTTCATCTATCATGACCATTTTTTAAATCCCCATGCTGTAAAAGCAATCATCAAAAAATTAAACAACAAAAGCTCGCCTGGCTTAGACAAAATTTAAAATTTTATTTTAAAAAGACTTCCTCCTTTGACAATCGATTTTTTAACTATAATTTTTAATAATTGCTTAAATAATGGCTATTTTCCAAGTATCTAAAAAATCGCTAACATAATTCCGATTAAGAAAAAACAGGATAGTTTTGATGCAAATGACTTTCGCCCAATCTCTATGCTATCAAATCTTGGAAAAACCTTTGAACTGATTTTAAAAACAAAAATGGAAATGAACTTAAGAGATGATTATATTTCGCCTTATCAGTGCGGCTTCAAAAAATAGCATTCTACAGTTCAAGCTCTCCTAAAATTTCATGACGATGTCATCCGAAATTTACGAAAAAAAACTTGTACTGTAGCAATCTCGTTAGATAACGAAAAGGCTTTCGACAGAGCTTTTCATGTTGGTATCCTTCATAAATTCATTATCCTTGGCCTTCTGATCCCTTTCTCCTTAAGATATTTTTTATAAGATATTTTTTTTTCTACAACCGAAAATTTTGTATCCAAATCGGTAACGAAACTTCTGAACTTGGTACTGTCAAAAACGGAGTTCCCCAGGGTTCTGTTTTGGCGCCTCATTATTTTAATATCTTTCTTTGTGATTTCTCACACGACATGCCTGGTTCAAGGGGCATCTTATATGCTGACGATTGTCTTATATATGCTCACCATGAGTCCCCAATACTGGCTTTAAATATTGTTCAAGAACTCCTTAAAACTATTCATGATTATTATGTTAACTCGGCCATTAAGATCAATGTCTCCAAATCTGAGGCGATATGTATTAGGAATGCATCAGGAAAGTGTGGCAGAACGGTTGTGCCTGAAAGCGAAAGACTAAAACTTATCCTTAATGGTTCTAAAATAGTTTTAAAAGACAACATCAAATATCTTGTTATTGTTTAATAAAATGCTCAAGTTCAATAAGCATGCAAATATAAACGAATATAAACAAAGCTAACAAGTTAATTGGCATGTTCTCAAAGCTATTGAACAATAATTACTTGTGTCAAAATTGTAAGCTCTTAATTTTTAAGGTCAGCATTCGTTCTGCGCTGCTTTATGCTTTCCGTACATGGTTTTCAATCTCACCCATAGTCGCCAAAGAGTTGGAGATACTTGAGCGTAGAGTCTTGAGACGATGCGTAGACAGGAATTTCGAATCACTTACTAAGCGCTACTCTAATAAATTTATTTACAAAAAAGCGGGATAAAATCCTATCTGCCGCTATGCGTTATCACTGCAAAAAAAAAAAGATTATCGACAGAGTTTCTTCTCATGAAAATATGCTTTTAAAAGAAATCTTTGAGTCCCAGCGGCACTTTAGCTGGTCCTCTATTAACTACTTATCTCCAATTGGAATTATAAATGAGGATATAAGCACTGACTTGGATTTTGACACCCCTCTGCTACCGGACTGTTTTACAAAATCTGTACCTGGCACACACAGAGTCTAATTTTTTTATATTAAAATTGCTGATCTTATTATTGCAGCACCTGAATTCCTGGTGTTCGCATTTAGTTTTTGTTTAGTCTTAAGTGTTCTTTTATAATGTTAATTTTTGTTTCTTCTTTAGGGACAAAATGACTTGTACCGGGAGCAAGCACTGTATTGTCAGCAAAACCATTCTACCATATATATTTGTCCTTGTCATTCTTAAGCATGTAGCTTTTTTCTTTTTATTCCATTAGAGCAACACAACAACAGCTGCTAGTTTTGCCATGTTTTGCAATTTGCCAATTGAACTTTTCATTGTAGGTATGAAATGAACATAAGTATAATTGTAAAAGAAACGAAAGGAAGTCTGAAAAAAATGTACTTTACTTTACTTTACCTTACTTTACTTTACTTTACTTTACTTTACTTTACTTTACTTTACTTTACTTTACTTTACTTTACTTTACTTTACTTTACTTTACTTTACTTTACTTTACTTTACTTTACTTTACACTTTACTTTACTTTACTTTACTTTACTTTACTTTACTTTACTTTACTTTACTTTACTTTACTTTACTTTACTTTACTTTACTTTACTTTACTTTACTTTACTTTACTTTACTTTACTTTACTTTACTTTACTTTACTTTACTTTACTTTACTTTACTTTACTTTACTTTACTTTACTTTACTTTACTTTACTTTACTTTACTTTACTTTACTTTACTTTACTTTACTTTACTTTACTTTACTTTACTTTACTTTACTTTACTTTACTTTACTTTACTTTACTTTACTTTACTTTACTTTACTTTACTTTACTTTACTTTACTTTACTTTACTTTACTTTACTTTACTTTACTTTACTTTACTTTACTTTACTTTACTTTACTTTACTTTACTTTACTTTACTTTACTTTACTTTACTTTACTTTACTTTACTTTACTTTACTTTACTTTACTTTACTTTACTTTACTTTACTTTACTCTACTTTACTTTACTCTACTTTACTTTACTTTACTTTACTTTACTTTACTTTACTTTACTTTACTTTACTTTACTTTACTTTACTTTACTTTACTTTACTTTACTTTACTTTACTTTACTTTACTTTACTTTACTTTACTTTACTTTACTTTACTTTACTTTACTTTACTTTACTTTACTTTACTTTACTTTACTTTACTTTACTTTACTTTACTTTACTTTACTTTACTTTACTTTACTTTACTTTACTTTACTTTACTTTACTTTACTTTACTTTACTTTACTTTACTTTACTTTACTTTACTTTACTTTACTTTACTTTACTTTACTTTACTTTACTTTACTTTACTTTACTTTACTCTACTTTACTTTACTTTACTTTACTTTACTTTACTTTACTTTACTTTACTTTACTTTACTTTACTTTACTTTACTTTACTTTACTTTACTTTACTTTACTTTACTTTACTTTACTTTACTTTACTTTACTTTACTTTACTTTACTTTACTTTACTTTACTTTACTTTACTTTACTTTACTTTACTTTACTTTACTTTACTTTACTTTACTTTACTTTACTTTACTTTACTTTACTTTACTTGAAAATTGGAAAATTAAGACAAATTGCACTCATGCCTGACATCAAATTTTGTGCTCTCTCAAGGAGTGACCAACGTAACATAAAAAACTGACCACGATATAAAACGGCTATCCATCAACAAACAGGTCAAGGAAAATTCTGAGCATATCGCTAGCTTCTATGCAATTAAAAGCTGCTGCGGTGTTGTAGTGAAATTCATGTGCAAGGATCCACCTGATATTCTCGGTCATTTTGTTGGAAATATTATACGTTCTAAAGATGTGTTATACGTTCTAAAGATACTCTGCGAATTCGAATAAGCCACATTTAGGCATGACACCAACGCTCTCATAGCCGTTGTGGTGTCTGCTAGCAAGGATGGTACAATTTTCATTCGTGGCGGTGGTGATACGGCTTCTTGCTGCGCCAAGTAGAACACCGAATTGCTTGTTTCGCATATTAAAGGTTGGCGCTAATATAATCAGACTTTTAATCAGAAGCGCCAACTTCAAAGCATTTGTATTCATCGAGAAATTAATATATTTATGATAATAAAACAAATAAGAAAAAA
Organism: Coremacera marginata; assembly: GCA_914767935.1. Lineage (NCBI taxonomy): Eukaryota > Metazoa > Arthropoda > Insecta > Diptera > Sciomyzidae > Coremacera > Coremacera marginata. The sequence goes on along the minus strand of OU612046.1, from coordinate 49,458,939 downwards.
AAATTAAGATAATAAGATTTCATCTCTAATAATATGTTTAAATAAATTATCAAATATGACCAAGAAATTAAAAGGAAAAGTATTTTTAAAATTATTTTTTACTTTGTAGTGATATTGTAGTCGGTTGTTTTTTTTTTTTTAAAAATTTTTATTTCTTCCTTTTTAGAGAATATGATAAATTTTCGAAAAAAGTGTATAAACAACATAACTAAAATTGTTCCGAAAAAAATTTGTTCTATTAAAATCTGAACGTTTGTTGGTTATTTCTAAATTAGTTGTCACATGTTTTGAAATTATTATACCCATTCTTGTAATGAGTTTTATTACCCTAGTGTCAATATTATTCGAGATATAGTGTTTTCCAAATATTGCCACGCCCCTTTGTTAAATAAGCGCCCACTTTCTGGAGCGTTATTTCCAATAATTGTGCCTACCCATGTACTTTATTTCAGTACCCCAGCGTCAATATTAACTGCGATAGTGTTTATCTAGTATTGCCACGCCCATTTATCGAATAGCGCCTACTTTATTGACCATAATTTTTAATAATTCTGCCTACCCCTGTACTAAAATAAATATTAGTGCCCTAGTGTCAATATTATTCGAGATACACTGGTTTTCTAATATTGCCCCGCCCAGTAGTCGAACTCCGCCCACTTTCTTCACCGTAATTTTTACTAAAATGCCTACCCCTATACCAAATTGCAGTACCATAGTATAAATATTATTCGAGATATACTCTTTTCCTAATATTGCCACGCCCATTTGTCAAATAACGCCCATTTTGTTGTCGGCAATTTGTAATAATTGTGCCTACCCCTACACTAAATTACAGTACCCTAGTGTCAATATTATTCGAGATACAGTAGTATCTAGTATTGCGAGATCTATTATTGACACGCCCAGTTCTCGAATACCGCCCACTTTTGTACGGGCACCTCCATGCTTATGATATCTATCTGTTCCCCAAAAATTATGGCAATCAGGCATATGGTTTAGGAGTTATCGATGTACATACATTTAAAAAAAAAAATTAAAAAAATTAAAAAAATAAAAATAAAAAAAAAAACAGAGAAACCGACGAACTTGAGAACCTCCTCCTTTTTGAAGTCGATTAAAAAGCAATGACAATAATTCTTAAATAATTTGTGTTTTATTCAAAATCAACATCGGCCCTTAAAATTTAACCACCCTTTATATGCTAGTCACATTGTTTCTTTTTTGTGAAATTTTGTGAAAAACAATGAGCTTGAAATATTCTTTATTATTAAAAACTTTGTTATTGTAGTCTGAGGCAAGTTTTGAACGAGAATATGTTATGTTTTGCTAAAACATGCTGCACAAACTCTCACATTGGGTCAAATCCTTCCGAGATATGTTTAAAATAAAAATAGATCAAATCACTAAGATACACAAAATTAATTTTTAAGGAGGTCTTCTCATTGAGCAACTTTTTTTTCAACTTTTTGCATTTATTTATAGCTTGGGTAGTTGTTAATATGCCCCTAAAAGGATTTTTAGAAATTCGAAATACTTTAGAAGATACAGCCTTTTTTGTGAAGCAAGGTCTGATGGACAAGAAGGTGATGGAGGTAATAAAACCAGCTTACGAAGCGCTGTCGGCAGATAATTTGCTTGAAAGATGCCTTGGATCTGAAACTCAGAATTCCAATGAGTCCTACAATTCTGTTCTTTGGTCACTTTCGCCCAAACACATCAACTCAGGCGCACGAGTTATGGTGTGGGAGGTTTAAATTAAAACAACTTCTCTTCTTGAGTGTGAAATCTTATCTAACTTTATTAAAATCTTCTTTTCCGTCTACAACTTTCCATTTACGATTTCTTCGTGTAATACATAAATACAAGTAAATATATAATACATAAATACAAGTAAATATATTTTTCCACAATGTAATGAATGTATGCTTATGACATACATTCCAAAGAAATGCTGAAATACATATATTTAAATACCATATGTATGTTTATGACATACATTCAAAAAATGCAGTTCGATATTTAAGTGTCACCCAAATTTTAATAAGTGCAACAAAGTATTGAATAGCGGAAAAGAGATACTTGAAATAACTTAAATAACAAAAATAATTTATGTGACATACAAAAGAAATGTAGAATAACCTAAATAAACAAATCAACTGATTTATTGAAATACTTAAAAAATATGCAATTATCGCTAGTTGTGCGTTTTAGTTATTGTTGTTGTTGTAGCTTCGATGGTTCAAGTGGAACTCAGTGGGATAGGTTCTGCTGTATGCGTCGTACTTAATTGTTTGTTGTTGTAGCGTCGGTAGGCTATTGTAGCTCTTGTTGTTGTTATTGTAGTCTCAATGGCTTAGGTGGTGCTAATGTTACCATCGTCGTTGGTGGTAACGTAACTCCTCCCCCCCCGGTGTGAAGCGACGGCCATAACCTTTGGTTTGTGGTTGGAGCGGGATGATCAAAAACAATGTTTCGTTTAAATCTTCTGGAACTATATAGGATGAATAACAAAATTATTGTTCCCATGAGTAGTATTCCTCCGATAGTTATATTGAGCTCTCGTTTTGTTTTAGATTTCAAGTTGTTTATAGCGATTCTATTCTCGATGTTGAAGTTGTTGATTTTGTGGAGGTTTAATTTTCCGACTGTGAAATTGGTGTGTATTGGTATGTGTGCAGTTGGAATTAGATGTATTTCGTCCCAGTAGATGTTTGGGTTACTCTGGTATGTTATGTTGTTTATCTCTACTTGACAGTTTTCGAAGTGTAGCAAAATATTTCCCGATACTGGATGTGGAGCGAAGTTGCAAGTCGAGTTAACTAATGTTGGTTGGGTGTTCAGCATTAATATGTAGTTGTGTTCTGGTTGTAAAATGTTCGATATTTGGCCAATGTCGTTGGTGACGCAATGAGCTGGTTTTCCTTCTTGTGGCAGAATAATCCGTCCTAGGCAGGTTGATTTTGTGATATTTTCTTGTTGTTTTGCTTCTTGACAATAGTAAATTCCTTCTACTTTCGGACAAATTTCAGACAAATACTGAATGCTCTCAGAGTTATATAATGCATAAGGTAATATTTCTATTTCTTTTGTTTTGTTAATGGGGAGTGGTATAATATGAATTAGGGAATAATTGTTATATGATAGGATAGGAATGCGGACATTAAATATTATATTTGTGTTGTTGTAATAAGCTTGTAATCCTAGTAATTCATAGATATTGTTGGTAGATTGTATATTTATTGATTGAGCTGAAAGTGTGTTATATATTTCATCCAATTCTTCATGATTAAGAAAAAATTTTGATATTATATTAAGTCTTGCTAGTACTATTGCTTCTGCAATGTTAGCTAAATGATTGTTTAATAAGTCAATGTTGTAATTAATTTGTGCGAGATGTTGAGTCTGAAGTAGAATTTCTTCATTAACTCGAATTCTGTTTGTGTTCTGATCTTGAATTTTGTTGACAAAATTTTCTATTTTTAGTTGCTGATTGTTTATATGATTAGTAATATTTTCAAACCTTTGTATCATAATAGAGTTTAATTTTATTTGGCTGTTAGTGTCTTGTCGAAGATTTGTTTGTTCGGATCTTAAGTCTTCAATTTGTTTGTTTAATATTTTTGCATCATTTGCGTCCATGTTGCCAGTGATAAACTTAACTACTGTGCCTAATCCATTAATTATTCCTCTACGGTTTCTTGAATGTGGACTGAGTGAATCTAATTTATTTTGGACTTCTTTTAATTTAAGTTTTGTTATTAACGTCATGTCTTTATCGTTATATAATTTTTCTAGTGTTGTAATTGAACTGCTTATTCTGTTGACGTTGTCCTTGTACAGATCTAAGTTAACAATGTGTATAAGGTTGTTGTAATTTCTTATTGTTCTCGCAGTGCCTTTTTGGATAGTTAGTAATGATTGTTGTTCGTTAAGTTCTTGAATTTCCATTTTCTGTCCAGATCCTGTCATAACCCTGTAAGTACACAACTATTACTAGCTTACTATCCTAATTTAATTTTTAAAGGTTTTTATTAGTTTTGTTAAATTGTTTTCTTTTTCTCTTCTTATTCTAGATTTGTGGATTTTTTGGTTTCTGTTAGATATAATTGTTACTCTATTGTTTTCCTTAACTTTAAGCTTTGAGAATCTTGGTGTCATTTTATTTCTGCGACACTCTTTTCTAAAAACCGTTTCGTTGATTTCGTTACTTTTTGGATCTTCCCTTACCTGATTTAATTTATCGATATTTTCATTTGTGATAATTTCTAGTCTACTTTTTATCTTTGGGTATAAAACTGCTTGAAATTCATTTAATTTTTTTAAATATTCATGTTCGTTATTGAAACATATTTCGTTATTGAATTTAAAAGTTCTTCCATGGAAAAGTTCAAAAGGTGTGTGTTTCGTGGATGAGTGAATGGCGTTGTTATATGTAATAAAAGTTTCCGCGAGAGTTTCGTCATGGTCTACGTCTTGTTTGTTTTCTTTCTTTGTTGCAATTATAATTCTGTAGATTTCTGTCATTGTCGAATGTAACCGTTCAACTGGAGAGTTACTGGAAGTTTGTTGAAAAGAAGTGAAATGCAGTTCTATTTTGAATTGTTTGCAGAAATCTTTGAAAATATTTGCTGTAAATTCAGAACCTTGATCGCAAACTATTTTCTTGGGTATGCCATAGGTGCTGAAAAATTGTCTTGTTGCTTTTACTATTGAAATACTATTCCTATTAGGGAGTGTATACCCTGAAGCAAATTTTGAGAATTTGTCGATCATAGTAAGAACATATTGGTGATTTATACTATAAATGTCTATGTGCAGGATATCTAGAGGTTTTTCGGGAATTTCTGGCTTACTATATTTGATTTTTTGAGGTTGTCTGTCGTATTTCTGTTCTTGGCATATATTACAATTGTTTATGGTTTGTGTTATTTTCGATTTCATATAGGGGAAGTAGTATTCTCTTTTCAGATGTGCTAAAGTTTCATTAATACCTCTATGGTTACTGCTTTCGTGATAAATGCTAATTATTTTATCTTGTTCGTCGTTTTCGGTTATGTCTATTAGAATTTCTTTGCATCTTATAAGTCTGAAGGTTCTATTTGCTGAGAAATATTTGGAGTAAACGGATTGTACTAAGGAAAAGGTTAAGTCGTCTGTGTAGACTGCTGTTAGCTTATTGGGTGCGAAATATTTTTTAAATATGTCTATTAGTTTTTCTTCTGTAAAGTCTGGTGTCCTTATACTTTTCCTCTGTTTATTTTTGAAAGGGACTTCTACTGTTAAGAATGGTTTTTGGCATGATTTGTCTAGAATAATTTGAAGATTGAATTCGTTTAAAGGTTTTTCTGAGATTGGTATTCCGTCGTTAAGGTTTTCTTGTGCTGAGTGTACTGTTGAACCTGAAGTACCTTGAATAGAAGTAGTGGCATCGTTGATATTTATTTCGAGTTGTTTTGTATCTGGATTATCAATTTTTATCCGACTCAAGGCATCTGCGTTTGAGTTTAGTGTCCCTTTTTTGTAAACTATCTCGTAATCGAACTCTTCTAATTTAAGTTTCCACCTAATTAACTTTGAATTTGGTTCTTTTAAGTTCATAATCCAAGTTAATGGTCTATGATCCGTAACAATTCTAAATTTTTGTCCAAACAAGTATGGTCTGAAGTATTTTGTGGCCCATACTATGGCCAGTAATTCTTTTTCGATTGTCGAGTAGTTTATTTCCGTGTCCGTTAGTGTCCTGCTAGCGTAGCATATAGGTTTGTCGCTTCCTAAGTGTCCCTGCGATAAGACGGCTCCTAGTGCAAAGTTGCTAGCGTCTGTCGTTAATGTGAATGTCTTCGAAAAGTCAGGATATTGGAGTATAGGGTCATTTACAAGAAGGTTTTTACAAGTTTCAAAGGTTTTTACATATTTTTCGTTAGCGACGATGGTTCTACCTTTTTTTAGGCATTCTGTTAGTGGTTTTACTACCCTTGCAAAATCTTTAATGAATTTACGGTAGTAACCTAGTAGTCCTAAAAACGATTTTATTTCTTTTTGTGTGCGTGGTAAAGGAAACTTTTTTATTGCTGAAATCTTGTCCGGGTTCGGTTTTACTCCGTCTGTTGTAACGATATGACCTAAAAACGCAATTTCTTTATGTAGAAATTCCGACTTATTAAGTTGAACTTTTAGGTTGGATTCCCGGAGTCTGTCAAAAACTTTCTTTAGGTTTTCTAAATGTTCTTGGAGTGATGTCGAAAATACTATAATGTCATCTAGATAAACTAAACATATTTTCCCTTGTAGATCTCTGAGTACGTTATCCATAACTCTTTGGAAGGTTGAAGGAGCATTCTTTAGCCCGAATGGCATCCTTAGAAATTCGTAGTGGCCTTCTTCCACTGTAAAAGCTGTTTTCTGTATATCTCTAGGGTTCATTTCAATTTGGTGGAATCCGCTTGCCAAATCTAATGTCGAAAAATATAAACATTTGCCTAATTTGTCGAGAATTTCGGTGATGTTTGGAATGGGATAACGATCGGAAATGGTTTTTTCATTAAGTTTTCTAAAATCAATAACTAACCGCCATTTTTGTTTTCCATTTGCATCCAATTTTTTGGGTACTACCCACACCGGCGAACTCCAGGGTGAATAGCTAGGGCGTATGATCTTTTGTTCTAGTAAACTTGATATTTGATTTTTTACCTCTCCTTTGTGAATGTATGGGTACCTATACGATTTTGTGTAGATTGGTACGTCGTCCGTAGTATCAATTGTGTGTTTAATTGTGTTTGAAAAGCTCAGGTCTCGTCCCTCCTTAAAAAATACGTCATCGTACGTTTTGCAAAATTTAAAAAGTGATTTCTTTTCTTCTGTGTTAAGATGTGAGGATCGAATAAGTTCAGTTATATCACCTTCAATTCCTTGTCTGTTACATTCTATGCTAAGGTTATTTACTTCAACAAAATGTTCAGTATTGTAGTGTTCTACTTTAAGTGGTTGTTCTAGCAAAAGAGTTTTATGTGAATTACTGTTGTTAACAATTTCAACTACACTAAACCAGTTTTTAGTCTTGTAAATGCCTTCGGAGATGAATAGTTCTGGTTCGATTTGTATTGTTTTGATATATACGTCGCCGTCCTTTATGTCTGTAGGTATTTTAATAACTTGTTTAGAATTGGGTGGAATAAGGTATTTTCCTGAAGAAAAGTTTGGTTTGAATTTTAAATTAATAACAGAATTGTTCGTAATCAGTTTGTTTGTGCTTAAGTCAATCTTAGCTCCTAATTTTGTCAAAATGTCTAGTCCTATCAGTCCATCAAAGTATCCGTGGAATTTAAATAACAAAAATGTTAACTGTCCTGTCTCTTTGAATTCAATAAAGGTAGGCAATGTAGTTTGTTTGTTTATCTTATGTTTATTTAAAACAGTTGTTATTGTGACTGGTTCGCGAATTTCAGTGTCGGCATTATTTATAAATTCGGGATTTATAAATGAAGAAGACGCTCCAGTGTCAATTAGAAATTTTAAAGGTCGTCCGAAAGGTGAAGAAATGTTAATGTATGGAAGGGTGAAACCGTGTTTGTTTATATCTAAGTATCCGGTTGCTTGCTCGAGGCGCAATATTGAAAATTTTCGTCATCGTCACAGTCTTCGTTTGCGTCTTTATAAAATCCGTAGCCTTCGTACCGTTCATTCATATTTTGCTGACAGGTTGCATTCTTTTGCATTGTGGGTTGTCGTTTGTTCTCCTCTGTTGAGTTTATATTATGCATTTCTCTTGTATTAGGAAAGTTAGTCCTGTTTGTCCTCTGTGTAAAACGTGAGTTTCCAGAGCTAGTGTCCATAGGCTCTGGTGGAGGTTGTCTCTGTACGTGTTGGTTGTGGGCATTGAAATTTTGTGTGAAATTGCTGTTTTGGCTTTGGTGCTGACCAAAATGCCTGTTATTGGAAGTATATTGATTTGGAGTATTTGAAAAGAGATTTCTATTTTGGTTTTGGTGCTGCCCAAAATTCCTATTATATAACTGATTTTGATAGCTTGGTTGTGGTGTATTTCTAGGTTGATTTTGAGTATTGTACTGTGGTCGTGAAAAATTGTCGTGTCTTATAGACCTGTTTTGGTGGAAAGGAGGTTTAAAATTTGGCTTATAATTGGTATTAAAGGTAAATTTATTATAGTAAATATTTTGTTCTTTAATGCTATAATCTAATGCTATTGGGAGTGATTCTGGCCTCATAGCTCTTATAACCGACCCCAATGGTTCTCTTAAGCCCGTAAGGTAAGTATTAAGGCACATTTCTCCGTAAAGTGTTTTCTTTGCAGCTATAACGTTATTATTACATTCATGGATAAGAATATTGTTTATGAGTGTAGCTTGTATTTCGATGATACTGCTATAAAATTCTTCTACAGCTTGATTTCTTTGTTTTAACGAGTGTAAGTCTCGAATTAATGTTGTTTCTGTTCTTTTATCAGAATAGTGTAAAATTAAGTTATTTTTTATTTCCTCCCAATTCAGAGCCGTGCCATACATATTGAGTACTTCGTTGGCTGGGCCTTCAATTTTGTTGCGAATTGCTCTTAACAAAATTGTTGATTGGGGGGACCCATCTAATTGCAAAATATGCCGCAAGATCTCCTCTACGTTCGTAATGAACTCATGAAGCAATCTTGGATTGCCATCATAGCGAGGCAGATCCTTGATTACATCAGGAATCCTTAACGAGTTAAGAATATCAGATGCAGACGGACTCGCCATATCAACACTTAAACTTTGATTTGGTTTTTGAAAAATACTTGACACACTTTCACTCAATTTTATTTTATGAAAATCTACCACTTCTAGATTTTCAGGTATTGCGTCTAAGCTTATAGATCTTCTTGGTTTCGAATATGGAAAGAACTTTTTTATTTTCCTATGCATTTATAACAATGAAATAAAATTCAATATTTGACTTACATTAATCCTAATAGTATGAGTTGTTCTATTGCCATATTATCTTCTGTATAAGTAGGTTCTCTCTGCGATTCAGGACTGAAATCCTCCGGTTTGTGCTGCTCCAATGTACCCTTGGTGCTTGATGATCGATGATCCTTCGATGATCTCAATGTTATTTTCTTTTAAACTCGGGAAACCGCCGATTTTATTTCCTAACACTTAACACAAAACCGTTCGCAAGAACTTTCGACTGCGCCAGTTATGGTGTGGGAGGTTTAAATTAAAACAACTTCTCTTCTTGAGTGTGAAATCTTATCTAACTTTATTAAAATCTTCTTTTCCGTCTACAACTTTCCATTTACGATTTCTTCGTGTAATACATAAATACAAGTAAATATATTTTTCCACAATGTAATGAATGTATGCTTATGACATACATTCCAAAGAAATGCTGAAATACATATATTTAAATACCATATGTATGTTTATGACATACATTCAAAAAATGCAGTTCGATATTTAAGTGTCACCCAAATTTTAATAAGTGCAACAAAGTATTGAATAGCGGAAAAGAGATACTTGAAATAACTTAAATAACAAAAATAATTTATGTGACATACAAAAGAAATGTAGAATAACCTAAATAAACAAATCAACTGATTTATTGAAATACTTAAAAAATATGCAATTATCGCTAGTTGTGCGTTTTAGTTATTGTTGTTGTTGTAGCTTCGATGGTTCAAGTGGAACTCAGTGGGATAGGTTCTGCTGTATGCGTCGTACTTAATTGTTTGTTGTTGTAGCGTCGGTAGGCTATTGTAGCTCTTGTTGTTGTTATTGTAGTCTCAATGGCTTAGGTGGTGCTAATGTTACCATCGTCGTTGGTGGTAACGTAACTCACGCACCATCGAAGTGGCTAATTTCATTGCAACGTGCCTCTTCAACGACGGTTTTATACCCATACTTAAAATTATGGGTTTGATGGGTATTGCGATTGGCAAAAACGCATACGAATACGCACTATCTCGCAATGAAGACAGATTGAAACGATCAGAGACTCGAGCTGCGGCATCATCAAAAGCTGGCAGAACGGCTCGCAGAGCAGAGAGGGCAGCAGAAAGCAGTTTCTACGAAAAAGAGGAAGGTGGCCTGTATGGAGCTGGCATCGCCGACTAATATTTGTAAGTAAAAATTGTCAGCTCTTTAAAACTGCATTTAAACATTTTTGATTTTTTTTTTTTTTTCCCCTAAAAAATTACTTCAAACTTTAAACGCGTTTATCTCGAACCCACGTTTTTCGAACTGGCGGCCATGATATCTCCAGTTCAACTGAACCGATTTTCATGAAACAAAATGGAATCGACGCAGAATTGTCACCATTCTCGGGTGAACCTCGACCATAATTTTAAAAAAATTTTTACTATTTTTTTTTTACACTAAACTACAAAAAAAAAACCCGAAATTGAAATTTTTTTTTTGAATGGCCGCCATTTTGTCAAAAAAAATCACAAAATTAAGCTTGAGGTTCACCCGAGAATTACATCTATACTGATTATAACCCCGTTTTTGTTTTCATTTCAGACGCTCCGGAGACCCGGAATCGTGGCCGCCGGGACGACACCTTTTTTTTTCACCACCAACTTTGAAGTCTCATTACTTTTTGAACAGCCCACGTATCGAGGCAAAAAAAATTTTTTTATTTACTTTGAACCTTTTGTAATACAATAAATAAAAAAAGTTTTCAATTATTCTTTGCGTTTTCAAATAAGAATTTTTTTAAAAAGGGTCCAAAAAACGGGTTTTGAATGAGAAGACCGCCTTAATCCTCCTCTAATTAATTCATATTCCGCTGGAAAGATCCATAATTTTTCTCACATATAATGCCAAATATATAAAAAAAGATAGATTGAAAACTATGCTGCAAGTGAAACACTTCGGTAAGCACAAAATAAGTGGATTTTTAGAAAGTTACCGTAAAATTGCCTTGGTAAAGGCTTTGCGACGTTTGATCCACACTTTTCGATCCACGACCGAAGACAGTCTCAAGAAGTGCAAGAAATTGCAACAGTAAAAACCAATAATAACGCACAATCCTTGGTTTAAATCACCCAAAGACAATAATCAGTAACGAGGAGCAGTTATATTCTCTTCAAAGTTTTCTTTAAATTTGGTTACTTAAAAGTTACAGTATGGTTACCAACAACTTCATAGGCCTATTCAACAACTTTTAAGGGTTTAAGGAAATGTTTTCTGAGATGACCAGAGGAGTATAGATTTATAGCGGCATTTTTGACGGTCGAAAGAAAACAATTTAGGAAGTCAACCAGTTTAGTCATAGACAATGTAGCCATAGGCCATACCTCAAAATATCTATTTAATTTCTAATATGACTTACTGCTGTATAGCAAAGTGGTAGTACGACAGGCAGTATCAAAGTCGTATAGTGGTAAAATGATATGCAACATTTGATCTATCTTTTCCCATCCAAAATAATTAACTCGCCCGTAAGTCAAGTGTATTTGTACCCAATCTTAAAAAGAGAGTATTCATAGGTGAATCTGGAATAGAATGTTTCATTAAGTATATATTTACACAGAGTTTTCCAATGAGCAGACCGAAATACACCAAAGGCAGAGCAGCGTAGCATATTTCCAAGCTTCGTATCAAGCTTATCCCGTTGATACGGACTGAAAAGCTGACACTTTTAGCTAAGGTTAATCCTATTACTTAATTGCAACAGCTTTTGTCCCAGCCAACCCTGATTAAAAGACAGGGCAGGGAGAAATTTCCCCGCAGCTCGATTTTCCAACAAAATGTTCTTCAATTTTTATATTTCATTCAAAGCAAATTATTTAATTTTTGTGTGCTGTCAAAAATACTTTCTTGCTACTTTTTTCATTTAAGAAATATATAGAAAATTTTACTTGACTCATTACTTTAGAGCTGGAAAGAGGCCTTTATGACCACTAACTTTTTTTTAATCGGAAATATTTTTAAAGCACCTTGCAAGCTGAAATTTGTTGCTTCTCCAATTTGTATGCTTCGTATTTTTGAAAGTATGTTATGAATATTAACTGTTGATATATTAATCCAAAGATCATATTTAAGGCTTTTTATACGTGTCTTATTTATTCTTAGAACTACATTTATACATAGGTTAGGTTAGGTTAGTATGGTTAAGGCGGCTACCCGTCTCGTGCATTTAGACTAATCATGGCCCCTTGTGATACTACGAATATGTAATCTCATTTAACATGGTGTAAAAGGTGATCTGTCTCAATTAAACTAATCCGTGGATTTGATGAATCTGTCAATTTTCTGTGGATCTTTCTTAGAGGTTGAAGCGAGGGAGTGAAGTATGGGTCGACTGATATTGTTTAGTCTCCTTTTACTTATGGCGGGGCAATGACAGAAGTGTTATACAGTTTCTTCCTCTTCAGAATTTTGGCAAATTTTGCAAAAGCCATTGGCTTCAAAGCCGAAGAGCATGCGCTCCAATCAAGCAGTGGCCGGTGAGCACCCCTATCAGAATAGAGAGGTTTGATCTTCTTACAGACACACACTGCTTATACGTATACTAACACTTATACATAAAAAGTAAGGATTTTTTTTTGTACGGAAAAAAAAAACACTTTTGAGAAATTTTTTTTTTTTAATATTTGGATTTAGAGGCTTCAAATACATATTTTCCAAAAAAAAAAAAAAAGCGTGGGTTGTAAAGTAAACTTATCCCTAGGTATAAGGTTGCCACTCTCGACTTGACTGTATCTGCTATGACTTGAAGTATCTACTATGTAGTGCTCATTTTCTGACTTATGTTTTGTAAATGGTGATGGGGGAACAGAAAAAGTTGTAGTACCGCATACATTTCCGGAACTCGAAATCCTTGATTATGTCCACTACAGCAATTTCCATACAGCCAACTATTGCACAACTATTAAGTCGAAATTTTGATGTATTATAGATAACTTTAGTAGGCAGGAAATGAGGAAAGAAATGAAGCAACGTAAAAGCGTAAGACCATAGTTTGGCAAGGATTCGAACACGGGACCCCAGTGTGATAGAGAAGTGCGTTATAGCTGGCTATACCGAAGCTGTCATATTATTGCTGTTGTTTTAAATTGTTGTTGAGAAGAGGGATATTTATAATAACTTGTTTTTATTATTTGGAATTTACTACTTCAGCCAAATAATTCAAATTTCTTTGCTTCTAATCAGGCTCGTAGCCAGGATTTACCTTAGGGAGGGGTCTTGATAAAAAAACTATAAGTAGATACCAGTAATAACTGAAAGAAAATTTATGAAAATTCTTTAGCAAATCCATTTTTTTTTAAGGCTGAATAATGCCTGTTTTTAAATGACCATAAGAGAGATGAGAAGAGTCTATTTAATTTTTTTTTCACAAATCAATTTTGAGTACTAAGTTTATTGATTTTTGCCTATGGTTTGTTGAAAAATGGTTCAACTTGAGAATTTTTAATTTCTTTTATTTCTTTTAAAAATGTGTGTGACATAATTTTACTAATTCAACAATATCAGTGTGAAGGGTAAAAATAGGTTAGATTTCTTGCAGCTTATTAAAATCAAAATTAAAATCAGCTATGAAAAATGCAAACATTTTTTCATAAGTTCAGCTGGTGAATCTGTTTTATGATGTGTCTTTAAACACATCTTTGGGAAAGATTCGAAATAATATTTCGAAATCGGAAAGATTTCGTTGCGATATTGTAACGAAAATCGCATGAAGGAGTTGACACGACTTTGTAACGAAATATCGTAACGATTTCGTAACGAGTCTTAACGAAAATGTTACGAAAAAGTTACGATTTCGTTCAGACAGTTCGAAAGAAAGGAAATTTTACTCTGTTAGCATTTTAGTATGTCGTACAAAGAGTCGCATAACGAAATTGTATATAAATTCGTATAAAAAGTGAAACTTTTCCGATATTTGCGTAACGAAATTGTAAACTTTTTGATTTTTTAATATACAAACTCTTTGGAGATGAATTCCAATATAATGATTATGGCTCTTATAAGTAAATTTAATCTATCACTTGGCAAAAAAAAATTTTTCAATAATTAAGTGAAGTTTTCAAGAAAATTAACATCATTATCACAGTAAATCTAAAAAAAAAAAATCACATTTTGAACTTAGAGTCTCATTTGTGCTATTTCTTTATACTTTTTGGACACCTAAAATCCCCCCCCCCCCCTTGTCTACCGGCCTGCTCCCAATGTATATGATATCGTTCAGTTCATTTTGATATTTAGCAAATTAAAAAATTTATCAATTTCTCACATTTGATATTAGTTCACATCAAAATAAAAGTGGTATTAAATATGATAAAACATGGAGCTTACAAATTTTTCGTTTAAAAGAACTTCATAAATTAAAAGTACCTCAAAATTTAAAACAACTAAAAAAAACTCGTTTAAAAAATCTCTTCATTTATTGAGTCATCACTACAGCAACATTTTTAAAAAAATCTTATTGTAATTAATTCAGTCAATAAATGTCCCTCATTCGATGGTAATCAATTAAAACTTAATGAAGAATGGAAGGAAGAAATTAACATGACAAGAATATGCAGCGATTTCGTCCTTAAAAATTTTTAATTTTATCAGAACAAACACGACGAAATTGAGCAACATCAGTTTATTATTGATCAGCATTCATAAATATTGACAATTGAAGCAGCATCTGTGTCAGGTGGCAACAATGTACCCACAATAAAAGGAGCTGCAGCACAAGCAACTTTGACGACAACGGCAACCATAACGTTTCCTTAAGACTATCGGACTATAGACACCTGCAGGTTACGCACCCAATACAAGCACAGAGTCACGCAAACAGACGCTTGCATCAATAAAAACAAACACACCCACATCCACTCACACTCACATGGACAGCTGTGCAGCGTGTGCAACCATGTTAATCATATTTAATGCAAACGTATGCAAATGCAATTTACAAAGTGTCAGAGAGTAAAGTGGCCACACACACATGGCGTAACCAGCGTTGCCACACAAACGAGTACCTGTCATGTTGTTGGTGTAGAAGCTGCTGTTGAAACTGTAGGTGCTGAAGCGGGAGTGCAGCATATATTTTGGCTGTTATATTGAGCTGCACTCGATGTCGAGGCGTGCTAGTTGACAGGCAGTTGAAGCCCATAGCTGTGTGTTTGTGAGTGAGTTTGTGTGTGTGTGTGTCTTTGGTTGTTTTTATCCGGAGTGTTTCCGTTTCCGTCTGTCAATTAAACTTTCGTAAGCGATTTTTTTTTTATAAGGTCTGTCAACATGGTCCTGTCCGCACCGCATTCTTCCTACTGTCAAACCGTATGCAAGCCAGCCGGTTAGGGGTTAAACATAAATTGATGAATGCCTGAATTTTTTTTTTTTTTTATGTCGCTTTAGGAGCTCATGGTATTTTAAATGAACTCACCAACAGGGTGGACTAGGCGGAGCGGTTAGCTAGGATTAGAACTAACAGACCGGCTCATATGTTGATGAATTTATTTTGTGTGCTCGAAGTTTGGTCATTTTGTGGTTATGTCATAGGCATCGTTTATGTTGTAGTAAGGATGTCAGGAGGTTCTGACGCTTCTACAAGTGTTGGAAGTAGCAGTAAAAATTGTTGAATTAAAATTTGACTTCGTTCGATGTTATCGAAGATATTTTGAGCTTTCAAGATTATTCATTTGCATGCATATCATATCATGTGGCAGAATATGTGAAAGCAAGATGCTGGTGATTTAAACCAAATGTTTGCATTTTAATTTGAAAGCACTACAAATCGTTGTGGAGTTGACTTTGTTATCGGCCAACAGCTATTGAAACCAAGAATAAAGCTGCAAAATTTTAATTGAATGAAATAACTTAACTCGAAATTTTGCTGAAGCATTTCAATCAATCACTCATTCACCACAATTGAACTGCAGGCAAAGATTTTTAAAGTGATCTTTTATGCATTTGAATAATTTTTGACTCCACAAATTTTTGTCTTGCAATTCTGTCTAAATTCTGCACTTCTGTCTTGGTCTAAAGTCCTTAAAGTATTTGATAGTGTTCGACCGAAACTAAAGTCTTGGCCGAAAACGAAATTTATCCATTTTTTCAATATTGGAACGAAACCGAAACTGAGTTATAATATGAAAATGATAATTTTTTCATATGACACGTCTTTACTAAATATCTCGAAAACTAAAAGATATGAAAAAGGATAAAGCCATACGAAATACCACTTTTGAATACCTATATAGGTTAGCATTATTCACCATAAATACGCTCATTTACGTATAAGACATTATTTATTCGTGCAATGAAATATGATAAATATTTTAAGTATATTATACATTTCAAATAAAAAAATATCTCTCTGTTTATTATAAAAAGTTAAATTTTGATATTCAAAGAAAAATTACTTTATATTAAAATTTTGTCTTTCTATGTATGAAAACTTATGATTTCTGTTTACTTAAAAAAAAAAATTTATTGTCATATATGTAAATGTTCAGTTTCGGTTCCGGCAATATTAAGGCCGAACCAGCCGTAAGTGACATAAAGAAGCGAAATCGGGAGGAATCGAAATCGAAACCGAAAATTCAGTCAGACACTATTATTTAGCATCTAGTATTTGGTATTTTTTATATATTGAGTTATTAGTTCAGTATAAATTAGTATTCAGTATTCATTCAGTATTAAGTATTAATTTGTAAATTATTTAGTATTAAGTATTAAGTGTTTGGTATTTAGTATTTAGTATTTAGTATTTAGTATTTAGTATTTAGTATTTAGTATTTAGTATTTAGTATTTAGTATTTAGTATTTAGTATTTAGTATTTAGTATTTAGTATTTAGTATTTAGTATTTAGTATTTAGTATTTAGTATTTAGTATTTAGTATTTAGTATTTAGTATTTAGTATTTAGTATTTAGTATTTAGTATTTAGTATTTAGTATTTAGTATTTAGTATTTAGTATTTAGTATTTAGTATTTAGTATTTAGTATTTAGTATTTAGTATTTAGTATTTAGTATTTAGTATTTAGTATTTAGTATTTAGTATTTAGTATTTAGTATTTAGTATTTAGTATTTAGTATTTAGTATTTAGTATTTAGTATTTAGTATTTAGTATTTAGTATTTAGTATTTAGTATTTAGTATTTAGTATTTAGTATTTAGTATTTAGTATTTAGTATTTAGTATTTAGTATTTAGTATTTAGTATTTAGTATTTAGTATTTAGTATTTAGTATTTAGTATTTAGTATTTAGTATTTAGTATTTAGTATTTAGTATTTAGTATTTAGTATTTAGTATTTAGTATTTAGTATTTAGTATTTAGTATTTAGTATTTAGTATTTAGTATTTAGTATTTAGTATTTAGTATTTAGTATTTAGTATTTAGTATTTAGTATTTAGTATTTAGTATTTAGTATTTAATATTTAGTATTTAGTATTTAGTATTTAGTATTTAGTATTTAGTATTTAGTATTTAGTATTTAGTATTTAGTATTTAGTATTTAGTATTTAGTATTTAGTATTTAGTATTTAGTATTTAGTATTTAGTATTTAGTATTTAGTATTTAGTATTTAGTATTTAGTATTTAGTATTTAGTATTTAGTATTTAGTATTTAGTATTTAGTATTTAGTATTTAGTATTTAGTATTTAGTATTTAGTATTTAGTATTTAGTATTTAGTATTTAGTATTTAGTATTTAGTATTTAGTATTTAGTATTTAGTATTTAGTATTTAGTATTTAGTATTTAGTATTTAGTATTTAGTATTTAGTATTTAGTATTTAGTATTTAGTATTTAGTATTTAGTATTTAGTATTTAGTATTTAGTATTTAGTATTTAGTATTTAGTATTTAGTATTTAGTATTTAGTATTTAGTATTTAGTATTTAGTATTTAGTATTTAGTATTTAGTATTTAGTATTTAGTATTTAGTATTTAGTATTTAGTTTTTATTACTGAGTAATTAGTATTTAGTATTCAACGTTTAGTATTCAGCATTTTGTATGAAATATTTGCGAATAAAAGAATTTAAATAACTGTTTATAATACACGTATATTATTTTTGGTCTCAAGAGTAAATCTTAATTTCAAAAACAATTTCCCACAACAACTAGCTAGCTACTTTCTCAATGCTCAGAAGTACGCAAACATTGACTGATGGCATAATGCTGAAAGCTATGCATATCCTGCTTTTGCAATTTCTGCTTTAAAATTGGAATTTCTTCTTAGATGTAGAGACAGAGAGGTGGGAAAAAAGTCAACTTTACTTGATGTATGATGTGGAAACCACGAAACAAGAGTTATAACAGCTGCTGCTGGCGCCGCTGCTACTGTGACTGTTGTTGACATGGCATACGAATCAAAATTTCAATTCCAACATTTCGAAAATTGCTTCAAGACGGTAGCGGCAACAACAACAACAAGGATACAACAATGGCATTTTGCGAGGACGAGACCAACAACGGATATGAACAACGTCAAGCAGGTTAACGGTGTCACAAACGAGCACTATAAACAAGCATGAAACGATATAAAATAAAAAAAATTTCGAATATACAGAAAATACTGTGCAACAGTTTTACTGCAGGGACATTTTTTCAAAATTTTACACAAGTTTTCTAGTTAACAAAAATGCAAATAAGGCTTGATTGGAAAATTTTGTTTTTGGCAAGCAAAATTTTTATTCTCACACAGACACAAACGCATTCAAATCAGATAAACATTGAATAGTTTTCGTGATATCATTTTGTCATTTTTCATCACTGTATCTACAAATAACATATGACAGTTTTTTTTTTTTTTTGTTTTTGTTTGCTACTTTTATTTGTCTTTTACTTTTTTTTTTGTTGTGTTTTCTTTGAAGGATATGCATTTACATTTTGAATGACATGCATTTGAAATTTTGTGGTTGCACGCATGCTAGTCTCGAAAAACATTCTTGGATTTATAGTTAAATCACACAAATTTGTGTATTTCTGTGTCATGAAAACAGAATTTATGATAAGTTTACGGTTTGTTGACATATTTCTTGCATGTTTCTTGCATGATATTTTTCTAGCTTTTTTAGCAAATACGAAAAATTACATATGTATTTACTTAGAAGTACAAATGTATTTAAAATTCAATTGCATTAGCTTTTAATTTTGGTAAACTTGTTGTTTTTCTCTGTTATATTGTATATCCTTTAGTTGAGTTTACCTTTCACACTAACCGCAAAAATAGTAATGAAGGAAATTTTTAACCAAATATCAATTCGACTTTATTGCTTTGAATGTGATGTGTATTTGTAACGAGAGCGTGTTCTGCAAGAATTTAGATGAAAAATAGGATAAATAAATAAATAAGAATAAAACCAAAACTTTATTTGTATGTTTTTTTTATTATTGTTAAACTTTGATTCAAGATGGTGAATCGAATGCACAACCCCTATGTTAGAAAATAATTTTTGCCAAGCCTATAATAAGGCAAAATCTTTTAATAACTGGACTATGTTTTACTATTAAAAATTATTGATTTTATACCTGATCTTCGAAATTTACAATGTCTTCATTATGACAACTATAGAACGTATTGGAATTCATTAAATGCATATTTGAAATTTCTAGATTTTTCCATTCTTGCAAATAGGAGATACTGGGTTTTGAGAATTTTTTTGTTTTTTTTTTTTTGTTGACCTGAACTTTTAATTGACTGTAGAGAAAATCAAGTTTGGAAATTCTGAAAAAAAGATAAAAAAATATCTATCTTAATTGGTGCCCTTTGAAATAAATGTAACTTTCATTAAAAAGTTTGATTAAACACTATTTTTTTTTAATTAAATGAAAGTAGTTTTAAGATGGTATTTTTACTTGTTTAGAATAAATAAGCTTGTAAATATGTGCATATTATTTTTATCATTTAATTTTTTTGTATATCACGAATTCCACGAAAAAGAGAGGGAGAAAAACATATTGGCTATACTAAGTTAATCTCAATGAAGATGATTTAACATAATTTTTCAAAGCAACCCTTGTTTGTACATTTTTCTATTGGTATTGTGTGGTAAGCATATTAAGGCGGTCTTCTCATTGAGCAACTTTTTTTTTGACTTTTTTTTGCATTTATTTATAGCTTGGGTAGTTGTGAATATGCCCCTAAAAGGATTTTTAGAAATTCAAAATACTTTAGAAGATACAGCCTTTTTTGTGAAGCAAGGTCTTCGTCAAAATGAGCTATAAAAAAATTACTTCAAACTTTAAACGCGTTTATCTCGAACCCACGTTTTTCGAACTGGCGGCCATGATATCTCCAGTTCAACTGAACCGATTTTCATGAAACAAAGTGGAATCGACGCAGAATTGTCACCATTCTCGGGTGAACCTCGACCATAATTTTAAAAAATTTTTTACTATTTTTTTTTTACACTAAACTACAAAAAAAAAACCCGAAATTGAAATTTTTTTTTTGAATGGCCGCCATTTTGTCAAAAAAAATCACAAAATTAAGCTTGAGGTTCACCCGAGAATTACATCTATACTGATTATAACCCCGTTTTTTTTTTCATTTCAGACGCTCCGGAGACCCGGAATCGTGGCCGCCGTGACGACACCTTTTTTTCACCACCAACTTTGAAGTCTCATTACTTTTTGAACAGCCCACGTATCGAGGCAAAAAAAAATTTTTTATTTACTTTGAACCTTTTGTAATACAATAAATAAAAAAAGTTTTCAATTATTCTTTGCGTTTTCAAATAAGAATTTTTTTAAAAAGGGTCCAAAAAACGGGTTTTGAATGAGAAGACCGCCTTAAATGCAAAATGTCAGTTATATCTCGATAGTGGCAGTATATTCATACATGTTTTTGTGCAAGCTGCAAAAAATGCAATATTTGCTGCAGATTTATCATTTCGTTCTTAATAGTTTTCAGTTACATTTCAAGGTAAATAAATTTAAGTAAAGTAGAAACACTTCAAATTGTTTTCGTCCAATTACATGTTACATGTGCGTTGCCTTTAAGCTATAAGTTTCAACAAAGCTTATAAAATGAAAAATTATTTGCTGAAAATACTGTTATTTATAGATTTTGAGTCAAAAAAAGTAATACACATAAGTTCTCAGTTGAAATTTCATTTTAAAAAAATTTCGCATTTCGCACATGTTACACTTTGAAAATGGGAGTTGGTAGAAATATATTATATGGAAAACAAGGTGGATTACAAAAATCATGAAATACATGACACATTTTTGTGTAATATTGCACACCTTTTTTATTAAAACTAACATTGTTTGTCATATTTTAAATTTTGAGCTTTTGTAGATTTTTGTGTAGTAATTCAAACATTTTTTGATGTATACAGGGTTGTCAATATTCGAAGCGCCCATCTGGCAACACTGTAACTTTCCGCAGTGATGCCAAATTGACTAATGACATACCGCGTTGGAAGCGTCATTCCAAGCAAATGTTTACAATGGAACAGTACACGCCACGCAAACACTCTAAAACTGTTGAAATTTACATTCAATAAAACAAGTCAATAGTGAAAACTCAACGTGCTTTCAAAAAAATAAATAAAGTGAAAAGTGCGCCTTCCAAGAAAACAATTTATCGTTTGTATGAAACTGAAAATCCACAAGAGATTCAAGACGTACCTCTTCACAATGCAAAAGTCACTGTTTGGTGCGGCGTTTGTGCTAAAATGCTCATTGGGCCGTTCTTTTTCGAAGATGATAATGGCCACAGAGTTACTGTCAATCAGGAGCGTTATCGCGATATGATAAACAATTTTTTCATGCCAATCGTTCGTCTAAAGCGTATCAGGCACTACTGGTTTCAACAAGACGGCGCGCCACCACACACAAGCCGCACTACAATCGATTTTTTGAAATGGGCGCTTCGAATATGGACAACCGTGTATTTGAACTTTGCATACCTTTTTGTTTAAAAGTAAACAATTACTGTTTATTTTCATAAAATGAGACCAAAATATCATCATTTTAGATAACAACATAAAATTCAACAAAAATGAACAGTCCTTAACCGACTTCAAAAAAAGGAGGAGGAAGTTCGTCGGTTTCTCTGTTTTTTTTTTTAAATGTATGTACATCGATAACTCCTAAACCATATGCCTGATTGCCATAATTTTTGGGGAACAGATAGATATCATAAGCATGGAGGTACCCGTACAGAAGTGGGCGGTAGATCTCACAATACTAGATACTACTGTATCTCAAATAATATTGACACTAGGGTACTGAAATTTAGTGTAGGGGTAGGCACAATTATTACAAATTACGGGAAAGAAAATGGGCGTAATTCGACAAATGGGCGTGGCAATATTAGAAAAACAGTGTATCTTGGATAATTTTGAGGCTAGAGTACTGCAATTTAGTATAAGGGTTGGCATTATTATTACAAACTACCGTCAATAAAATGGGCGTTATTCGACAAATGGGCGTGGCAGTATTATAAAAACACTGTATCTCGAATAATATGGACACTAGGGTACTGAAATTTAGTGTAGGGGTAGACACAGTTAATACAAAGTACGGTCAAGAAAACGGGCGTTATTTGACAAATGGGCGTGGCAATATTAGAAAAAGAGTATATCTCGAATAACATTGATACTATAGTACTGCAATTTGGTAACCGGGTAGGCATTATTAGTACAAATTACGGTCGATAAAGTGGGAGGTATTCGACTACTGTGTGTGGCAATATTAGAAAAACAGTGTATCTCGAATTATATTGACACTAGGGCACTGAAATTTATTGTAGTACAGGGGTAGGAAGAATTATTAAAAATTAGGGTCAATAAAGTTAGCGTTATTTGACAAATGGGCGTGGCAATACTAGATCTCGCAATACTAGATACTACTGTATCTCGAACAATATGGACACTAGGGCACTGAAATTTAGTGCAGGGGTAGGCACAATTATTACAAATTACCGTCAATTAAATGGGCGTTATTCGACAAATGGGCGTGGCAATATTAGAAAAAGAGAATATCTCGAATAATATTGATACTATGGTACTGCAATTTGGTATAGGGTAGGCATCATTAGTATAAATTACGCTCAAGAAAGTGGGCGGAATTCGACTACTGGTCGTGGAAATACTAGAAAAACAGAGTATCTCGAATAATGTTGATATTAGGGCACTGAAATTTATTGTAGTACAGGGGTTGGCAGAATTATTAAAAATTACGGTCAATAAAGTAGGCGCTATTCGATAAATGGGCGTGGCAATACTAGATAAACACTATCTCAGTTAATATTGACGCTGGGGTACTGAAATAAAGTACAGGGGTACGCACAATTATTGGGAATAACGCTTAAGAAAGTGGGCGCTTATTTAAAAAAGGGGCGTGGCAATATAAAAAAACACTATAACTCGAATTATATTGACACCAGCTTAATAAAACTCGTTACAAGAATGGGTATAATAATTTCAAAACACTTGACATCTAATTTAAATTTAAGAGACAGATATTTGAAATAACCAACAAACTTTCAGAATTTAATAGAACAAATTTTTTCAGAACAATTGTATTTATGTTGCTATACACTTTTTTCGAAAATTTATCATATTCTCTAAAAAGAAAGCAATAAAAACTTTTAAAAAAAAAAACAACCTACTACAAAATCACTACAAAGTAAAAAATAATTTTAAAAAAAAATTTTCCTTTTAATTTCTTGGTCATATTTTATAATTTATTTAAACATATTAATATATATGTATTATATTATTAATATATATATTATTAATATATATTAATATATATATAAATCTTTTTATTTGAAGTTTTTCTTATTTGTTTTATTATCATAACTATATTTCTTTCTTGATGAATACAAACGCTTTGAAGTTGGCGCTTCCGATTAAAAGTCTGATTATATTAGCGCCAACCTTAAAATGATATTAAATGATTGATAGGAAATTTCAACAAATAATTTAAAATGTGGTCATTCTTTGCTACGGCACACGGAAAGAGTGTCGATGATGGGCATAAGAGCCACCGTCATAAGAACTGTTTGAACACAAATAAAAGCTTGGCAAAAAACGAAAGAAACGCAGAAGATTTCATGAAATTTTTTGGAGCAGACAAATAAGAAAATGTAAAAATATTTTACAAAAATAGAGAATCTATAATCGATACTAGAAATCACTTAAATTGAATGTGGGAGCATTTTCGTCTACCCGGAATTCCAAATCTGCAATCGCAACACTTTGTGGTAGTCAAAATCATATTCTTTCTCGTTACAATTACGACTACTCTCAATATGCCATAACAAAATACATTAATTATACAAGTAACAATTAATAGAATTTAATATGCATTTTTTTTGTCTTTTGTAATGAATATTTATTTGGAAGTTTTTTTGCTTATACAAGTGAAACCAGTTATATTTTTTTGTGAAATAAAGAAAATCATATAAAACTAACTAAAATAGGAAAAAAAACGTCGTTTTAATTTATTTTGTATCGCTGAAATATATGTTATGTGAACAATCACACGCTGTAATTGTGCGTTGCCCGTGTTACATGTGCGTTGCTCTGACTACCATTATAAAAATCACTTTGCAATTGATATTTTTTATATACCACCACAACCAATATAATTTAGAAGAGTCTCTTGTAATTATATGAAAAAAAAGACTATACAGTTTTGAAACTATTCGCAGAAATTTGAAGTAGAAGCTAACAAAAGTTTAACATGATAATTTTTGTAACATGTGCGTGATCCATATTTTAAAGAATATCTTCTGTATAAATTGTAGGAATGATGAAGCTTTTATACATTTCAAGTGGTATCTTGAATTGACTTTTAGAAATGGTAAAAGAAGTTTCGGAAAAAATGATTTCTTAGAAAAATCAGTTCAAATTATTCACACGTTGTAACAGTGCGTTGCCTGGAATTCATGATAGACTTCTTTTTTATATATTATAAAACCTTTCAAAAATGCGAATTTAGCTCTCAGTGTGAACCTATTATAACTCAAGGTATTTATTAAGGGGGGAGCTAAAAACGTCACTTTCACTATATATAAACCTAAATATTAAATAAAATTATTTGAATATTAACAGACATCATTTTGGATGTTCATTGATATTAACATCACAAATATGGAATTTTCTGTATTAATATATGAAATCTTTTGAAGGTTTTTTTTTAAAAATTCATTAACACGAATCTATTGTAAAAAGGTATAAAATTTGTTGCGCCGACCATGAAAAATGTGATTGATAATTTTTGGTAAAAAAAGAATTATTTTATAAAAATATTACAAGAAAAAAAACACACCACCGAAACTACCGATTCAAGGTATTCTGTACGACTCTGTACTGTTTTAAAGTTACAGCTCTTTGAATACATAATATTTTTGACAGTGTATTTCTTAAAAAGAAAAAAACATTAAAATCCAAAAAAAAGTACGCAGATACGATGCTTCTCAAGAAAATAACTCCAATCTTTTACTTGATCTAATTTTTGTTGACAGTGAAATTAATGCCAGTGTAGTGTACTCCTGAAGTCACTGACCTTTATTTTTAGCACATTAATTTGTATATTAATAAACAAAATACAAAAATAGGAACAATAAAATCTATAATAAAAAAACCAAATACTTTCCGCACAGAGTTAAAGTAAACAATTTTATAAGCAGAATCTCAAATTCTGTTTCAGTGCACTCTGTCACCGCTTTTCGTTTCCGCCGCTAGAGGCCGCTCAAACGTAAGCGTGACAAGCTCAGATTCTTTCGAATGCTTTAAGCACCACCCCTTTATGCTGCTGTCGCTAAAGACTCCACAAGCACGAAAGCTTGTTGCACGTTACACACGGCATGCGCTTGAAAATGTTTAAACAACAACAACATGCTTTGAATGAGACTAGTGCCGATGACATTTCAAAGTTAAGGCCAGAATTTAGGCAAACCAAATATTATTGGTTATTGAAAATTTTATTGAAGGGAAAGAAAAATTATAATTGACCAAAATAAAATTGATTGGTCATCTTTTTAATTTTTTGGAAATAAGCTTTTAAGATTGGAAATGTAGGAGGAGTTATGGGAAATACTGGTAAATTAGCTTTAAGAAAAACCTTGTAAATTTTGTGTATAAACCAAAAATTTTCAAAAATAAAATCAGCTCTGATCTTTTAATTTCAATCTCAAACAAAAGAGCGGCATTTTTGCCAAAACTGAATAAGCGTGTTTCGCTTAAATACCAAAGCATTATTTTCGGCAGACTCGAAAATATCCTCCTTTTTTTAACAATAGCATCCTTTTTGCTTAAAACATAACTACATTACACCAGTGCCAACAGTCTTAGCTTTTTATTCTTACTTTATTATTATTATTATTATTATTTATTTTAATGCTAAGCACATATGGCTTTATAGCAATTAATATTCGACAAAATAAATATGATGCAATTAATTTATGTACAATTAAATTTTATAAAAATGTAAAATTGTCAGGATTTCAGGTATATACAGATGCAATCCGATTAGCTTCTTAGTAGTAAATAGAAGAATTGATTAGAGCGGTGCTCCCATATGCCAGGCTAGACGGACGAGGTCGAGCTCATACATGTGCTAGGCAAGACAGACGAGGTCTTGCTCTGGATAATAAAAATATATCTATAGCGTGTACGAGTATATCTATATAAATATGGATTAGAGCACAGCTCACACATGCAAAGCTAGTCGTACGACGTCAAACCGGCATATGCCAGGCGAGATGGACGTGATCTCGCTCCGGATAATCATATTTAACTACACAGCTAGATTGTATAAGTTGTGCACAACATCACAGTAAATATTCAGTATCCTTGGAAAGCATGATCCAGATTATTGGCGGTACTGTAGATAATCTAAAATACTAAATTTAATTGAGTAAACGGATTCATTTAAGGAAATTGCATCTGAAACAAAATTAAAGTCCCCATAAGCGCTTCTGAGTGGTTCGTTTTGCAAGTAATTAGTTCTACAAAAGTTCATGTAAAGTAACTCAAAAGATCTTCTAGGTCGGAGAGGAATATTAAAGTAAATTTTGCTCAGTAAGTATTGACTGTCTACGTATCCATGTAAAAGTTTGAAAATCCAAGTAGCATTTAGCATAATTCTCCGATTATTTAAAGTAGGAAGATTTAAAAGTTGCAGACGATTTTCATAAGGTGGTAGGTTATAGTTGAAATTGCAGTAAAGATGGCTTAAGCAGAACAAAAGGAACTTTTTCTGAATTGATTCTATGTCGTCAATGTAACAACTATATCGAGGGCACCAAACAATTGAAGCATACTCTAAAATAGGTCGCACTAGAGAGGTGAATAAGGTTTTTGTTACATAGGGATCATTAAACTCTTTTGCCCATCGTTTAATAAAACCTAAAGTACTATTTGCTCGATTTATAATTTTATTAATATGAATATGAAAGCGAAGTTTAGTATCCATAGTTACTCCAAGATCATGAAAAACATCTAAAGACTCTAATGTATGATCACAAATTTTATAAATACATGTGACAGGAGATTTTCGAGTGATAGTCATGTGCTTGCATTTCCTCATGTTAAGATTCATACGATTCACGTTGCACCAGCTATAAAGATGGTCTATGTCAGTTTGCAAGAGAACGGCATCATTAGCATTTTTGAGAGGAAGAAATAGTTTCTTGTCGTCTGCGTACATTAAAATATTCGAATGCTTTATGACAGATGGGAAATCATTCATAAACTGTAAAAAAGAAGAGGCCCGAGGTGGCGTCCTTGAGGTACACCAGAAGCGACAGGAAACTCATGAGATTTCACAAGTTTAATTGCATAAATAAGATTCAATCCATCTTACAAGTGTTGTGGGAAATCCAGCAAGAGATAGCTTTATAACTAAGAGTTAATGATTAACAACATCAAAAGCTTTACTAAAATCTGTGTATATAACATCAGTCTGTAAGCCTTTTCCAAAATTCTCAATGGTTTTGGAGGTAAATTCAAGTAGGTTTGTAACCGTAGATTTTCCAGAAACGAATTCATGTTGGAGTGGAGTGTTTTCTCATTTCGAAAACGATGCTATTATTTTAAAAATCTCTTTCCGAAATTGTTTCTATGATATAATTCTCAAAATCTCGTTTCGAAAACAAAGTGTGAATTTTTTTCACTCGCGGACTCGAAAACGAAACTAAAACGAATTTCGTTTTCGAACTAAATACACGAGATCTCGGTTTCACCTCGAATTTGAAACGAATCCGTTTGCTTTGTTAGGCAATAAAAAGCAGTTATAGCATGTTCACACACAGGCCGAAAAGCCGCTTTTCAGCTGAAAAACCTCTTTTCAGAAAAAGGTGTTCACACTTGAAAAGCAGTTTTTCATTTGACAGACAGTAGCCATATGTTTGCTATTATAGCGATTTGTTTCATTGTGCTTGGTTTATATATATGTGCGTGTTTTTGCGTGCACCGCGAAACTATTCTGCCTTCTCCTCCCACAACTCCACAAATATCGCCTCATGAAGGTCACTTTACTTCACGCGCTCATTCTATTTTTTTTTTTTTTTTCATTTTCAAGATGTTTTCTAATTGGGAAGAAAGTTTGTCTATAAATCACAACAAATGAAAACAGACAAACGAAATGTCAAATATCAGTGACAACTTGGATTTTTGTAATAGATTTTGACTTTACTTCAACAAACAGACTTCCAAACCAGGGTTGTTTTCTAACTTTTCAGAGTTTTTCGCTGAAAAGTAAACAAATATCAGCTTTTTATTTGACAGTTCTTCTATGGCGAAAAACTTAATATCATGCAGCTTTTCAGCTGAAAATCCATTATTGTTCGAAAAGCGGCTTTTCGTCCTTAGTGTGATCGTACTATTAGACGGTTTCAACAAATTGTTTTTTTTTTAAATATGTGAAAAATCTGTATATAAAAAAGTCGTTATTTTCAGTTTATTCGAGAAACGAGTTTCTAAACTTTGTTACTCATTAAGTTAAAAAAATGTTAATGTTCTTATAGTATTATTTATATATAAATCTAAAACTGAAATGAGTTTTTATTGGAATGTGACTACATAACTAAGCAACTGTTGAGAATAATTTTTTATTTTGTTTGCCTATATTGACTACGGTTTAAAACCTAACTAAATAAAAAATTACATTTGTTTAAATATGAGCTAAATATTAAATAAAATTTAGAACCAACATTTTGCAGAGTAAATCAACAATTTCTGGCAATTTCTCTGACATGGTAATTTTAAAGGTGACTGAGATAGGGAAAAAAGGTAGAGGAAATAATTTAATTTAACAAAGAACAAAAGCATGAGGCCAAAAGAGGAAACATTACAAAGAGATCCAGGGCAGTGCCAGATGCAGGCATTTAACTTAGTTATTCATTTGTCAAAAAAAAAGGTTCATTTGCGACATTTCATAATTTTTTGTTTTATTCTGTTTTTTGGCGTATTATTTTTGTGGTCTTTGGTTGATTCCAAAAATATAAAAATAAGACTGTTTAGATTTAGTTTACTAAACTGTAAAATGAGTGACTTGGCACACAAGCACACACACTCAAATATAAGCCGACACAATGCTTAGCGCAGAAACATGCCCCAAAGCATGTTTGTGGCATGAAACTTTCAACAGTCAATTTATGCATAGCTTGAATGAATGTTTTTATGAGTGTAAGTGTATGTGTGTGTGTGTGTGTGTGTGTGTGTGTGTGTGTGTGTGTAGTTGTTGACTAACAAGGACATTTAAATTTTATAATTTGTATGTAAAATTCTAAAAAAAAAAAAAATTGTAAGCAGAATTCAAAAACAGCTTTATAAGCGGTTAGAAACATTGATTTAGTTAGAAAAAAAATAAGCTCATGTTTAAATAATTTAGCAGCGTCAACTTAAATTAAAGTCAAGGCAAGCAGCTCACCTTCACACATGCACGCACGTCGCATAGCAATTGCAGCTAATAACAGTTCTAAGCTGCTACTGCTAGCAAGCCGGCAGGAGCTGTTAAAGTTAAACCTAACTCACTGCTTATGCACGTAATCCACAACTTTTTTCAATTCAGCATTTGCCCTCAACTTTTTGGTTCCACTACCACACACTTCCACTACCTTGCTTCAACACACATACACACACATACACGCACTCATTCCCACCCAAATGCTTTTAAAGCCGCTATCGTGCTTGGCTTGCGCTGCAGCAAGAATGAATTTGTAGAAAGGTCCTGCTACGCTGTAGTGCTTCCTTATTTAAGAAAGCTTTTTTTAAGCCTTTCTAAAAGCTTACGTGCAACTTGTACTACGTGAAGCAGCAAACTTTTTAGGTGGGTGCTTGCTGAAAGTGGTGCATATAATAAATGCAAATTTTTGGCCAAATTCAGCTAACATGCTGCTACGAGTGTGAAAGTTTTAAGCTTCTAGGCCGAAAATAATTATTTTTTTTCTTGCTTTTTCGTTTAAGAAATGCACTTCTATGAATAACTACGGCAGAGGTAAATTTTTTGCAATTTATTTTTGTAAGAATACAGAAATATGTTGAATTAACGTTTGTGTTAGAAAATACTTCAGAGACTTTAATAAAGATTTTAATTATTGATTAAAAGTTTTTATAGCAGCACTACATCTAAGCCTCAAATCAACAGTTCTAACTCTATTAGTGAAATCAAAGCAAAGAAAATCAAAAATGCAATTTTTAACTGAAATTTCTTTTACAACCAAAGTAATTTTAATCCCTTTTTGGGATAACTATTTAATTGAACTTTTACCAGAAAAACGGCGCTATAAAAAATCGCCCAAAACAAAAAATGGCCCAAGAAAAAAAAAGCTGAAAAATCACCCAAATGAGAAATGAACCAAAAATTAATGACAAATGGCCCAATGAAAATTCAACCAACAAAAATGAAAAATGCCCAAATATTTTTGGAAAAATGCCTCAAAATAAAAAACGGAAATTCACCAAAAAAAAAAAGGCAAAATCGCAAAATTTTTTGCATTGTTCCCAGGAAATAAATTTGCCTTGTGTGAAATGAGGCCAATTTTTATTCCATAAATCATGCTTAAAAATCTATAGAAGCAGAGAAGTTTGTAGCTCTGCTCAAAATCGCCCAAAAAAAAAAAAAAAAATGACCCAAAAATTAATGAAAAATCGTCGAAAACGAAAAAACAAAATTTCACACAAGAAAACGAAAAAAAAACCAAAAAATGTTTGAAAAAAATTACCCAAAAACAAAAACGAATATTGACCAAAAGAAAAAGAAGAATCGCCCAATGTTTTGCATTGAGTACCTGCACGAGATACGAGATTGGCATTTTTAAGGCCCATTTTTTTTTTTTTTTAAGGTCTGTTTAAATTCAATCATTTAAATTTAAAAATATTATTTATTCTGATTTTTAGTTATCTAATGTTTACAAATCTATAAAAACATTTCGTACAAGGAAAATACCCGGGAAACAGGGGACGAACCTTCACATGGCAACGTGTCTGACCACCTCAACCTGGCGAGGCCAGCATTATCCATGTCGAAATCGTCTCAAGTCGACTCAAACCTCCACGTGGTGTTTCCTGGGCAACGGCAAACTGGCATCCGTCAATTTGACGGCTAATTTGAGCTGCGCGTCGCTCCATAGACCTTAAACATGGAATGTGCGCAGGGTTTGGGTCCAGCCACATTACTACTGCCCAATGAAAACTAAACCAGCCTCGGATAAGAGCCCCAATTACGTTGACGACCACCGCAAACGAAAAACGGACAATGATTTACGGATATGCACCTGGAATGTTTGGACCATTTATAGGGAAGGTGCCATTATCCTACTGGTCATTACCTGGCCATTACCTCAATGAACAACGGTAATAGACTGATCGACTTCACCGCGGCACGAAACATGGTAGTTAGTAGCACCAGATTTAAGCACCTTAACATCCACAAGGCCACCTGGCTGTCCCCGGATCAAAAAACGCGAAACCAAATTGATAATGTTGTAATCGACGGAAGGCATGCCTCTAGTGTCCTAGATGTGCCAACATTTCTGGGGTCAATATTGACTCCGACCACTATCTTGTTGTAGACAAGATCCGCATGCGATTATGCAATGCGATGAACATACGCAAAGGAATGCAACGAATGGTGGATGTCGCTAAGCTGCAATTACAACGGACTGCCGAGGCCTACTTCGCTCAACTCTCGGTTAAGCTCAACCAACCAACCTCGGGACCCGACGACGTCGGTGGACTTTGGGCGCATATATCCCACTCCATGCGCGCTGCCGCTGAAGAAGTCATTGGTTTCCGGCGCCCGCAACCTCGGAACCAATGGTACGATCAGGAGTGTCGCATCGCGACAGCAGTAAAAAACGCCCCATACAGAAAAACGCTGCAGTCAGCTGCAACGCGAGCCGTGCGAGAAAACTACCGTAAAAAGAGGAAGGAAGAAGGGCGCCTTTTCAGACGCAAGAAAAGAGAGCAGGAAAAGCGTGAGCGTGAGAAACTAGAGGTATACCAGGGCAAGAAGGATGCACGAAAATTCTATCAACAGGTTAAGCGTCTAACCCAAGGTTTCAAGCCCGGAGCATCCACTTGTAGAGACAAAAATGGAGATCTGAATATGGATACACAGTGTGTGCTGAGATTATGGAGACAGCACTGCTCCAATTAACTTACTGGCGACGATTCCACCAATGCCGCCCATGGAGAGCGCACTTCAGTGCCACCAATCAACGATGACGAAGTGGAAGTACCACCACCTAGCCATGAAGAGGTTCGAGTTGCTATCCAACGACTCAAAAACAATAAAGCAGCGAGTGCTGACGGCCTGTCAACTGAATTGTTTAAAACCGGCGGCGATGAATTGATAAGGCGCATGCATCAGCTCATCAGCAAAATATGACTAGCAGAAAGCATGCCCGACGATTGGAAGCTCAGCATACTGTGCCCTATACTTAAGAAAGAAGACCCAACAATCTGCGCCAACTATTGAGGTATCTGTCTTATTTCCATCGCATATAAGGTTCTCTCAAGCGTATTGTGCGAAAGCTTAAAGCCGATTACAAAAACACTGATTGGACCTTATCAGTGTGGCTTTCGACCTGGAAAGTCCACCATAGCCCAGATTTTCACGCTACGACAAGTCCTGAAGAAATCCCACGAAACTCAAATTGACACACACCATCTCTTTGTCGATTTTAAAGCTGCGTTCGATAGCCCGAGAAGGGATTGCCTATACGCAACAATGTCTGAGTTCGGTATACCTGCAAAGTTGATTAGACTTTGCAGAATGACGTTGAGCAACGTCAGAGGCAACGTTGAGTCGAGGTAGGAAGTTACCTCTACGAAACCTTTAATACCGAAAGAGGTTTTAGACAAGGCGATCCACTGTCTAGCGATCTCTTCAACATCATCATGGAAAGGATCGTACAAAAGGCCGGTGTGCATCGTAATGGCACCATTTTCTACAAAGTAGTCCAGCACCTTGCGTACGCTGATGATATTGATATTGTCGGTCGAAGCAATAGAGATGTTACCGCTGCTTTCACCACTATCGAAAAGGAATCAGCCGAATTGGGTTTGACGATAAATGAGAGTAAAACAAATTATATGCTGTCTACAAGCAAGGGAGCGCGGCGTCTAGACTCCCACGTTTCATCCGGCAGCTATAACCTAATTTTTAATAATAATAATTTAATAATTAAAATTATAATAACAGTAATAATTTTTCTTAAAACTTTTTTTCTAACCAGCTTCGAAATTAAAAAAACCGAATGGTTTCATAAAATCATGAGCTTCCAGCATTTAAAACAGCTGCCATGACCTAATTCTGTTGTTTTCATTAAAAAATGCAATGTTCCGCTGGACGCTTTGGCACAAGGACGAACGTTTGAGCTGTTATTATTATGCCGCAACATGAATGCGAGAGCACACCAATATTTTGCACACTCTTACATATACAAACACTGCTATGCATGTATGTCCACCTCTAACACCCACACAATCACAGTCACCTGCCCATGCACAATATTCATTGAACATTCAATGAATGCAGCTGAAGTTTCAATCCTCATTTCGTTTGTATAAATCGCAACGAATAAAAATTGCTTTCCATGAAAACCGATTTTTGGAACTCTTTTTTTCTTATGACTAAATTTATATCGCATCACAACGCGGTCAATGCTGATTTCCATATAAGTTGTGTCTGCTGCATCACACATTGTGCAGAGTATTATTTTTATCCTTTTAGTTGACTTAAAGGATACGTGATCAACAATAGCTGCAGCGTGCACATCGTGTCGTTTCATACATTTATTATGCATGTTTAATAATTTCTCAATTTCATTGCATTCATTCGAGCTTTTGTTCTACCGCCACATAGCTTCGTTGCACTTTTGTTAATAATTGCTTTGGCTTAACGTATTGATATACCTCTCTGTGTAACACCACCCACCCGAAGGTAGGTAAATTGCGAAAATTGCAGTTAAAATCCAAAAAAGTTTGCAAGAATGCAGGAGGTGTTGAAGGATATGCGTTGCAATCCTTTGCGTCTCATTAAAATTTAATTATTGTCATTAATGCATCATTTAAAGCTTGCAGGACATGCAAATCCTGCACTCTTTATAAGCACAGAAACATGCACAACAGTATACACGTATATATATATGTCGATAAATTTTTACCATCAGCAGCAGCAAAGCTTCAAATATCTGCAAAGTAATTAACGAAAAATTTCAATGCGTTGCTTTGGATGATCATGTCAGCCTTTGGGAACTCAACCAACGCAGCATCGATGTTGATGCCTTTCATGTTTGTGTGTTTTTTTTTTTTTTGTGTGTGTGTTTGTGTTGGAGTTGAAGTTTGTGCTGGCGTTTGCGTCCTGCTAATTGCCTTTGCGAGTCGTTTGAGTAAACATGCCGCACTTGAATGGATTTTAGAATTCATGCAGTTTTTATCTCAGTCATAAATTATCACTGTTGCTCCTTTATCCGCTAATTGGCACTCGATTTAAAGAGGAGTAAATGGTATGATTTTTTGAATAGACTCCCTGGTATTAGAAAATTTGCATTTAATTTATGGTACTGCACTTAAAATATTGAAAATTATATTCATCAACCGCTCTTTTAAAAAAGATTAAGTGAGCATAACATGAAATAATTTTAAAACATAGAAATATTAAGCACTATATGAATACCCGATGTTATTTGGAATAACGTTTAATTTTTCAATTTGAAAATTTCTCTAGAAATGTCAATTTTTGTATAGACACATAAATTAGGACTAAAGAACAGTTATGGCAATTTTTCCACTCTTTCGATATATTTTCGGAAAGATATTTAATACTCCGGTGATGGTATAATTAAAACACATTAATGGATTATGTTTTTATGCCTTATTTTATACTTCTAGGTTTTAACATTCTTTGTATTCTTGATGTTCAAAGACTACTCAAAATGATGTACCCCAACTTATCTTCCACCAAAATGAAAAAGTATTTGTCATCAC
Source organism: Coremacera marginata (assembly GCA_914767935.1). Taxonomy (NCBI): domain Eukaryota; kingdom Metazoa; phylum Arthropoda; class Insecta; order Diptera; family Sciomyzidae; genus Coremacera; species Coremacera marginata. The sequence continues at coordinate 49,423,545 of OU612046.1, read as the reverse complement.
GTTGCTGGGAATAAGATATGTTCTGTAGATAATGGTGGAAATTATGAAACCTTACCCAAACTTTAATACTCTGAACGATTCGAAAAGGACTCTTCAAGAATAGTCGCGCAAAGGGTACAATTTCCTCTTGCACAAAGAGTCCTTTTTGATCAGAAAATGAGTGAGCTTCGACTGGCACCATCCCAGGGAAGTATTGAAAACGACTCTTAATGTTAAAAAATTTCACTAAATTCTGACTGATATACTTCCGGTTTTTTTTTAGAGAATTGTGAAAGTAATTTATGTAAGGCGAATTTATTTTTATATCAGACCATCAATGTAAGGCTTAATTACTTAACCGTAATTTACAATACTATGTACACCCAAAATAAAATATAAAAATCAATTCAACTTATCACAACATATCAAGTAAAAAATCAACTGATTTGAAAGCGTCTTTTTTTTTTTTTTGAGTTGTACTCGTACAATTTGAATTGTATTTTTTAAAAAACTATACCGTGCATTCACTCATGCATGCTTTCATAATCTATCAAGCTTAATTTAAATGCAAACCATTGCAAGATACACACAATATGTTGTACAACGCCAAACATACATAAATTCAAACCCAACGAATATCCATGTCAACATTTACATAATCATCTGTCTGTTTATGCCGCACTTTGATGTCATTTCAATTGAATTTTACATCAGGTTTGCTTAAAATTTTGGCTAGAAAGCATGTTACTATACCATATGATGTGGTTTTTATCTAATCGGCTTCAGCTCAGAACGGTTTTTTCTTTGCATTATTTTTGCTGGATTTAAAAATTTGCACCTGTGTACAAAAATTTGGATATTATTTGAGTTTGCTTGCGATGTGTTGGGGATTGGGTATTGTTTTTATACTCAATTTGTATATTTAAGACAAAAACACAAATTTTTTATGAATGCAATGTTCGATTTTTTTGTTTAATTTTAATAAAAATACCCAAAAAACCACCCATTGACTGATTTTTTTTATTATCAACTTTCTTACTTACTAAGGTGGTCGTAACAACCCGTGTCCGGGTTTCGGCCGACCTCATCAGCTCTTACCAGGCGCCTCTGCTTTACGCACGTCTTCTCCAATCGGATACACCAAATGCGGTTAGGGCTTCCTCAGCCTGGTCCATCCATTGCAGGTATGGTCTCCCTCGTCGTCGTTGACCAGCGACCCTCGCCTCGAGCTCATACAGCTCGTGGTACATTCGGATGCGATAGTCATCGCCGACTCGAACAGTACCGAAGATTTTGCGAAGAACTTTTCTCTCGAAGTCCCCCAGAGCAGCTGCGTCTGTTTGCGAAACTACCCATGCCTCAGCGCCATAAAGCAGCACAAGTAGAACGAGCGTCTTGTAGAGTGTTAGTTTTGTCGATCGAGAGAGGGCTCTGGAACTTAATTGTTTACTGAGCCCGTAGTAGCACCTATTAGCAATTATTGTTCTTCGCTTTATCTCCAGGCTGATTTCGTTGTTGTTATTAAAGGCGATGCCAAGGTAAACGAACTCCTTGACTACTTCAAAGTTATAGCTGCCGGATGAAACATGGGAGTCTAAATGCCTTGTTTGTGGACAGCATATACTTTGTTTTACCCTCATTTATCGTCACACCCACTTTGGCTGATTCCTTTTCGATAGCGGCGAAAGCAGCGGTAACATCACTCTTGGTTCTGCCAACAATATCAATATCATCAACGTACGCAAGGAGCTGGACACCTTTATAGAAAATGGTGCCATTACGATGCACACCGGCCTTTTGTACGATCCCCTCCATGATGATGTTGGAGAGATCGCAAGACAGTGGATCGCCAACGTCATTCTGCAAAATCTAATCAACTTTGCAGTTATACCGAACTCAGACATTGTTGCGTATAGGCAATCCCTTCTCGGGCTATCGAACGCAGCTTTAAAATCGTCAAAGAGATTGTGTGTGCCAATTTGATTTTCGTGGGTTTTCTCCAGGATTTGTCGTAGCGTAAAAATGTGGTCTATGGTGGACTTACCAGGTCGAAAGCCACACTGATAAAGTCCAATCAGTGTTTTTGTAATCAGCTTTATTCTTTCACACAATACGCCTGAGAGAACCTTATATGCGATGGAAATAAGACTGATACCTCGATAGCTGGCGCATACTATAAGACATACTATAAGTAGACTTATAATTAATAAGACAAGAACCGAAAGACTGTTACTACTTGATAATATATAAAATATAAACTGTGGTAAATAAATCTTAATTTGGAGCAATATCAAACTATGAATAAATTGTAAATAATGACTAAACGGTTCAACCCTACTGTACACTGTTTATTTTGGGCACAAAAGCGACGATAAAGCAAGAATCTCTTTTTGAATCTTTGTCCCCAAAACATACGAATACACACAACCACACACACTAATACTAATGCATGCTTTAACGCATTGGTTCAATAATATTAATAAAACTCTGCTGTTTTCAGTTTCTGCACACATTTTGCCGATCAATTTTTACACCCCCTAAAAGGACTTAAAAGATGCTACAAGTTTTGCGAGCTTTGATATTCCTTAGCATATAATTTGGCGCTCAGTTAGCTTGAGCTGATAAGACTTACAGCGCTATGTAATAGCTTTATATGGATGTGTGTGTCACTTAATTTAATCTTACAATCAGCGAAACACAAAATACAATTTATTTTGTTGCTGTACTCCTTTCAGTTATTTAAGAAAATCTTTTTGTAAGTGTTTTCGAAAGATTAAGTTAAAATAAGCTGTTCTTAAAACTTTAAATTAATAAATGCTTTAAAAATAAATCAGCATCAAACTGTTTCGAACAAATAAATTTAATTTGACTAAAATTAATTAATATAACGCAAGCACTGCAGGAACTTAATTGCCAGCTTGTTGAAATTTATTACTTATTCATTACAAAAAGTTGTAAATGTGACTAAATTCTAAATATATCTAATTTATTTCTTATTCTAACGAATTGCTTCCTACATCCTTTCAGACAGCCTATTTGAAAAGCTGATTGTCCATTGAATGACTTCAACGGAAACGGAAACTCATTTGAGTGTCTCTAAAGCTATAACAATGGAATGTGTCATGACATTGTTGTAGTTGTAGTTGTTGTAATGCAAATACAATAATGATGATGATGTTGATCTACTATATGACTTCTCGACCTCACTTGCATTGCCAGTCCTGTCCTGTAACTATTACAATTTATTGCCTGCAGAGCAACTTAAATAGTTTCAATTGAATAAAATAGACTACAGCAATCAAAAATTTGCTGTGTTCTATTGTGGTTGCGTCAGGTGTCACTTCCGGCCTATTTCCAATGTTCAATTGAAAGGATGTCTAATGAACTCTAATGTGAATAACAGAACTAAGCAATTGAAATTTAAGCACACACAACTGCACACGTACAACTCGTATCACACACATGCTTTTGTTGACTTGACATATAATTTTAGGAAGCTTCAACTTAAAAGCCTTACGTTGTTGCCTAGTTTAATACCGATGACGGCAGAGTGGGCTTAGAATCGCATTTAAATATTTAGACTTTCGATTAAAGTCACCTGAAAAATTTGGACCGATAGACTAAGGTAACGTTGATATATATCGACTCACAAAACAAAAACTAATAACAGAAATAAGTTTAAAGTTAATAGTCGATTTACTCAATTTTTAACTGTTTTAAATGCTTGAATTTTTATTTTTAAGTATCCATTTTCACAACCTTATGAAAGACTCCTTACAGATCCGCATCCATGCGTCACATCCCTAGTTTAAGACTAGTATAAATTCTGCTTGGGTTTTTTTTTTTAAATTCAATTTATACTTTCTTACACTTACCCTATAGGAACAAACTAACTTGTTTTTAAAAACAACTAATTAAAAATCTAATTTAAAATTAACCAGTATATGATCTACTTTAAATTATATTAAGACGGCATCCACTTCAATTCTAAATAGTTTTAATTGGATTATGTATGAAGTCATTGAAATACTACTTAAAAACAAGTGATTGATATACTACATTGAATTATATTAAGGCGGCAACTACTCTAATTTTGACATGTTTTAATTGCAAATTTTTATTAGATTACAAGTTTATATATATTTAACCATGTTATTTCATCAATTAGTTATTTTAAAGTAATTAAAAAAATAATTTAAATATAACTAATTTAACAAGTTGTTTAAAATATATGCAGGCGAAAGTCAACTGACTTATTTAGCGGACATCACCATACAAAATATGTTAGTTCGTTCTATGGAAAAAAGTCTGAATTTCAACTAGTTGTGGTTGACAAAAAACTACTTTATCAACTACTTTTAAATTAGTTGATTTTCCTACAGGGTATATTTAAAGTAAGACAACGTAATTAATTTTAAGCTTTGCTTTACTAAGACAATACTTTATTTTCCTTATAAAAGGTATTTAAATTTCGTATAATATCTTATATCTTCCCACAACATATTTTCCAGCCATTCCGAACACTATTCTGCATAGATTTTTTCAAGTATAACCCTGAACTCAGGCTGAAATATAATATGTAAAAATAAACAATATGTATTTACAAAGTTGCCAACAGCAATTTCAATACCAATAGCATACTTTACAGAAAAAACAACGGTACATGTTTACTTATTGTATTTATCAAAAACAGCAAAAAAAAAACACAACAACATACTTAGAATAGCCCTTGTGCAGAATTTCTCATTTCTATGGTAATAAAAGACACACAATGACCATGAACGTTTTTTCTATAAGTAGCAAAAAAATAAAAAAATTTCTAACGTTGGGTACTATTTTTGTGGGATATACCTTTTTGTTGTACGATACTTTCATGTTTTTTATATAATTTTTTTTTTTTTTTTTTTTTTTTGTGAATACTTAAGCACTCCCACAGGTCCTTAAAGTCATGTCCCTGGTCACTGGCTATGACCTATCAGTATGTGGTGATAGTGGTGCTTCAGCTTTATTCTAGGTGCTTAGCTGATTTTACATTAAACAACTTCATCAGCATTATTTTTAGTTAAAATATATGCTCGACATCGATGATAAACCCCAAGAGAAACAAGGGCAACCATGTCAACCAACACACACACACACACTCAATCTACACAAAACCAACACTGAAACACACTAAAAAATAGGAATATGTAAAATATAAAAAAACGAGGTAAAAAGGGATATCAAATGAAATAAAATCGAATAAAAACAAAACAGCACAAAAAAAAAAATAAACTCTACAAAAACATAAAGCACACAAGAATTCTAACATACGCTCACACGCACGGTAGACTAGCACACTTTGACCTTTCTTCCACAAGAGTGAAATCAAAGCTTTACAAAGTTGAGCAATAAGGAAAAAAAAAATTTTTTTTGCTTCTTCAAGAAACCAGAAACAATTTGAAGAACTTTCTTGATACTTCTGCTACAGTAGAGTGCATATATATGGCAGAACTACATTACATTATTTATGTGTCTGCAGTGTTATTTAATGATATTTAAATTGAAATGATTGCAAGAAGTAGGCAGCAAACGTGATCAGAAAATATGGACATAGACAGCTGACATAACTAAAGGAAAGATGGTGGAAATCTTAGAATTTTCAATTGCATTTGGTTTTTGCATTCTTAGCTTTATCTAGGTACTGTAGGGCAATGTTACAAATTTATTTTCAGTTTTGACGCGATAACTAACATATACAACTGTAATTCAAAACAAATTTGAAAGAACGTTGCATGGACTTATTGCTCGTAAATGATACCTAGTAACTTTAAATGTTTTTGCACAACAGTAAAATTTGGTTCTTTGGCTTCATTACAAAAAATAAAACAAAACTACTGTCGTTATCAGGCCGCACAGAAAGACGCTTAAGCAATAAAAATGCAATATCGATGCATGGCATTAATATTACCCGTTAAGTATGATGCGGTAAATGATGCTCTACAACAAAAAATACTGTACTTTGCCATCACGGTATAGAGGCCGCTTTATGTATTTTTATCTGCCTGTATTTATCGTACGTAGGGTGCCTTTTATATTTCGGGATTTGGCAACCCTGGTGTTGCAATCTGTCAACTGAAAGCTCTATCGCAAAGTTTGACATTTGTTGGCTTATACGTACTCAGAACGTTTTGACATACGAGCGCTATTTGTGTTGTTTATAGTAACTTAAAAGATTCATCTCGGTCTAAAAATGGAATTAAATCGTGAACATTTTCGTGCGATTATTTTTTACAACTTTCGACGTGAATTAACACAGCAATAGTGCATGGATGAACTTAATTCAATTTTTGGCGATGAAGCTCCATCAAGGACCAGTGTTTATCGATGGTATGGTGAATTCAATCGTGGTCGTAGTTCACTCCAAGACGAATTTCGTGAAGGTCGTCCGAAATCAGCTGTTGTTCCGAAAATCATTGATGCTGTGCGCGAACTGATATTGCAAGATCGTCATGTTACCTATCGTGAGATTGAGGCAACCTTAGGCATAAGTGGGACCAGCATACATTCAATATTGCATAAACATTTGACTGTCAAAAAAATTTGTTCGCGTTGGATCCCACACAATTTGCCAATCGCTCAAAAAAAGGCTCGTGTCGATTGGTCGAAGGAAATGCTCAAAAAATACGATCGCGGTGCTTCGAAACACGTCTATGACATCGTGACAGGTGATGAAGCGTGGATTTACGCGTATGAGCCCGAAAGTAAACAGCAGTCGACTGTATGGGTGTTTCAAGATGAGCCAAATCCAACAAAAGTTGTTCGCGCAAGAAGCACTTCCAAGCAAATGGTCGCCTGTTTTTTCGGAAAATATGGACATGTCGCAACCGTACCACTAGAACAACGCAGAACAGTCAACTCTGAGTGGTACACAACCATTTGTTTGCCAGTTGTCTTCCAAGAAATCAGGAAAACCAACCGCCGAAGACGGATCACTCTTCACCACGACAATGCGAGCTCTCACACATCGGCTCAAACAACTGCATTTTTGAGCACCCAAAACATCGATTTGATGGGTCATCCGCCGTATAGTCCTGACTTGGCACCGAATGACTTCTTTTTATTCCCAACCGTGAAGAATAAACTGCGTGGACAACGATTTTCGACGCCCGAAGAAGCGGTTGCGGCATTCAGAATGCATGGTTTGGAGATACCTCAATCAGAGTGGCAAAAGTGCTTCGACAATTGGTTCAAACGCATGCAAAAGTGTATAGATCTTAATGGAGAATATTTTAAAAAACAATAAAGTGATTTTCGATGATTAATATTTGTTTTTGTTCTCTAATCCCGAAATATAAAAGGCACCCCTCGTAAATGCAATTGAAATATCACGTCGTTCCATGGAATAAGTACTTGCTGAGGATGGACGCTACGGTAGGTATTAGAACAAGACAGCAAGGTAAAGGTTACTTTTCTGGCTTCGTATTAAAAATAATAAAATGGTACGGCATCAGGCTGCCGATGGAGGACATCATGTACTTAATATATTTTTAATGTTACAACGTCGTTGCAGGAAATTATTTTGCTTTAATATAATTACAAAAAAAATTGCAAGACCAAGATCAAAAACAAGACCAATACCAATGCCAAAACCAAGACCAAAATCAAGACCAAAATCAAGACCAAGTCCAAGACCAAGAACAAGACCAAAATCCAAACAAAGACCAAGACCAAGACCAAGAACGAAACCCAAACCAATACCAATACCAAAGTCCAGACCAAAATCAAAATCAACACCAAAGCCTTTACCAAGACCAAGACCAAAAACAAAACCAAGACCAATACTAAGGTCAAGACCAAGCCCAAGACCAAGATTAAGACCAAGACCCAAAACCAAATCAATATCATGACCAATACCAATACCAAGACCACCACCAAGATCAAGATCAAAACCAAAAGTAAGACAAAGAACAAGATCAAGATCAAAACCAGTACCAAGATCGAGATCAAGACCAAAACTACCACCAAGATCAAGACCAAAAACAAGATTAAGACCAAGACCAAAACTAAGACCAAGACCGAGATCAAGACCAAGACCGAGACTAAGACCAAGACCACTACCATAATCAAAATCTAGACTCGAAACCATAATCAATACCAAGATCACGACCAAGAGCAAGATCAATGCCAAAACCGACACATGATCATGATCAAGATCAAAATCAATCCCAAGACTAAGACCAAGATCAAGACTAATATCAATACTTAAACCAAGACCAAAACCAGGAGTAAGACCATGACCAAAACTAAGGCCAAGAAAAAGACCAAAACCAAGATTAATATCAAGACCAAGACCACTATCAATTTCAAACTCAAGACCAAGCCCAATATTAAGATCAATACCAAAACCAAGATCAAGACCGAGAGCAAAAGCAACACCAAAACCAAGACTAAGACCAATACCAAACGCCCTAGATCAAGACCAAAACCAAGATCAAGACAAAGAGCAAAAGCGAGACCAAGACCAAAACCTCCACCAAGATCAAGACGAAAACTAAAACCAAAACGAAGAATTTTTGACCAAAACCAAGACCAAGACCAGGAAAAAAACCAGTAAAAAGAAAAACCATAATAAAGATCAAAATCAAGACCAAGACCAAGACTAAGACCAATACCATAATCAAAATCTAGACTCAATACCATAATCAAGGACAGGACCAAGACCAATATCAAGATCAAAATCAAAATCAAGCCAAATACTAGAGACCAAGAGCAAGATCAATGCCAAAATCAATACCATGATCAAAATCAAAATCAATCCCAAGACTAATCCCAAATGAAGACCAAGAGCAATACCAAAACCAGGAATAAAACCAAGACCAAAACCAAGATCAATATCAAGATCAAGACCAATACCAATATCAAGATCAAACTAAAGACCAAACCCAATATTAAGATCAATACCAAAACCAATATCAAGACCAAGACGAATATCAAGACAAAGACCAAAAGCGAGACGAAGATAAAGACCAAAACCAAAATCAAGATCAAAACCAAGATCAAGAGCAAGATCCTGGCCAAAACCAATACCATGATCATGATCAAGATCAAAATCAATCCCAAGACTAAGGCCAAGATCAAGACCAATAGCAATACCAAAACCAAGACCAAAAGCAGGACTAAGACCAAGACCAAGACCAAAACCAAGGCCAAGAAAAATACCAAAACCAAGATCAGTATCAAGATCAAGACCAAGACCAGTACCAATATTAATATCAAACTCAAGACCAAGCCCAATATTAAGATCAATACCAAAACCAAGATCAAGACCAAGAGCAAGAGCAACACCAAAACCAAGACTAAAACCAATACCAAACGCCCTAGATGAAGATAAAGACCAAAACCGAGACCAAGATCAAGACCAAGACCAAGACCGAGACCAAGACCAAGACCAAAACCATAATCAAAATTTAGACCCAATACCATAATCAAGGCCAAGACCAAGACCAATATCAAGATCAAGATCAAAATCAAGCCAAATAGTAAGTCCAATACCAATATCAAGACCAAGAGCAAGATCAATGCCAAAACCAATACCATGATCATGATCAAGATCAAAATCAATTCCAAAACTAACCCCAGATCAAGAACAATAGCAATACCAAAACTAGGAATAAAACCAAGGCCAAGAAAAAGACCAAAACCAAGATAAATATCAAGATCAAGACCAATACCAATATCAAGATCAATTCAAGACTAAGCCCAATATTAAGATCAATACCAAAACCAAGATCAAGATCAAGACCAAGACCAAGATCAAGACAAAATCCAAAAGATAGACGAAGATAAAGACCAAAATCAAGATCAAGATCAAAACCAAGATCAAGGACAAGATCAAGGCCAAAACCAATACCATGATCAAGATTAAGCTCAAAATCAAGCCCAAGACTACGACCAAGATCAAGATCAATACAAGACCAAAACCAAGACCAAAGCCAAGAACAATTCAAGACTAAAAAGACGAAGAAGACGAAAAAAAATAAAGACGAAAAAGATTTAAAACACTAAAAGGACAAAAACAACGACAAGGATAAAAAAGAGAAAAGGAATATGAAACAAAAAAAAAAAAAAAACACACAAAAAGACAATGACCCTGATGAATAAAAATTAGGCAATTCCTAGTTTAAATAAAATCACATATGTGAATGTGTGTATCGATATCCTGAAGGACAAGCAATTGCTTTTTTGCTTTTTTTTAATTTTTATTCATAAAAATTTCAAGAAAAAGCAATTCCTTAATTTTTATTCATCTGACTAATTATGACAAAAAAAAAAATTACAAAACGACAAAAAAGGCAAAAATACATAAAAAAAATCAAAAAGACAATAACACAAAATAGAAAGAAAAAAGGAAAAAGTACACTACGACAAAAATTACAAAACAGACACAGAGACTAAAATAGAAGCAAAAAAAATTTGAATTTTAAAAAAAAAAATTGTTTGTTCTTTGCCTGAACAACAATACAAAAAAAGGTAAAATATGAAATATACAAAGAAGACAAAAAGTAGAAAAAACTAAAAATATATAAAATAAAATAATCAGATATAAGGATAAAAACAAAAAAGATAAGATAATATATGAAAAAAAATAAATATATATAAAAAAAATATACAAAAATTTAAAAGAAAAAACAAAAATTTAAAAAGATCAGTAACGAAGAAAAAACAAAAAAAAAAAGAACAAACACAAAAAAACCAAAATAGAAAAAGAAATGCACAAAAACAATCAAAAAAATATACACAAAAAACAAAAACACAAAGAGAAATGAGACTAAAAATACAAATAAAACAAAATTAACAAAACAGCGTAAAAACAAACTGACAACAAAAAAAATACAAAAAGGATGTATAGACAAAAAGAAGCCGAAAAAACAAACCAAATAAAAAACAACAAAATAGGCCAAAAACACCAACAATGACAATTAGGAACTTTATAAAGTCGACTTTAAATAATAAATATTATACATAAATATTTGGATCAAAGCCGAAAGTCTAAAAAACCAAAATGAAGACAAAATAAAGAGAGAAAAAAACAAAAAAAATTAATTTATAAAAAGCTTAGATATAAGGTATTTTGTAAGCACCTTGCTAATAATGACCTGGTTTGTAAGCAAGTGCCTGACACCTTAATGGGAACGCTTTATCTTCGTTTAAATACTAACAATTTATTACTTTTTTTTCATTATAAATATAAGAGCTGTCACTTCCAAATACCAATCATATTGACGACACAGCCAACTACATCCTTTTTCTTATTGATTTTGTGTTGCTTGTAATAAACTTTATTTTCAGTCATTTTTTTCAAATTTTTTCCAAACACTTAAAAACATAGATTGGGTCAACCCTGTTCAAGTTGACTTGACTTCCATAAATTGTTTTCATTTATCATAAATAAATACAAACATTTTACTGTGGCGGATATGAAATAATAATGTTGTTGAAATTTTTATTTATTGCTTGCGCCCCCAAAAGCATGCTTCACTGAACTCCAACTTAGACGGCAACATACAATCTTTTTTACTGCTGCCTTGGTCTGTATGACTGTTTCTCAGTCTGTCTCTCAGTCTGTGTGTTTGTCTTGCAAAAAAAAATATATAGTAACTTTCTTTTTCTTCGATTTCTTCTTAAGGAGTCCTTCACTGTCTACACACAGCCTCTGTTGAGATCCAGTCTGGAGTATTTTTTTTTCAATTTTAATGGACTTTAAAATTGATTTATATTTCATCAGCTGCGCATAGCTGCTACCAAGGATTCGAATAAATTAAGCAATTTATTGTCGTAGTATTTCGTTTAATATGCTACGTCATGGCAACTAAATGCGGCAATTTTATCGAAAAACTGAAACGGACTGAGTTGCGTGCAAAAAAAAAAAACACCAACCATACCGGAACTCCTGGCAAAACATAACATTTAAAAATTCGTTCAAGCAGCATTTGAGAAAAAAAGTTAAGGATTGAACTTTAACGGATGTATTGGGTGATTTCATGTTTTTACTGGCATTCGGCTTGAGGCCACTGAGCTTTATTTTTTGTTCGAATATGCAAATATTATCACAAAAAAGTTGCTGCGGAAGCTGTCAAAATTCATTTGTTATCAGAAATATTTCTTAATTAAAAATTTATGGGAAAAAGTTTTTCAAAATTTAATTTAATATTTATTGAAAAATTTACATTAAGAAACTAATTGAACTGAGAATATTTAATGTACCCATCAGGCTGATTTAATTAAAAAGCCTCTCTGAATAGACATGAATATTGAATAGAATCATAATTGAGGTAATATTATTCAATTAGACTGTCATAATCAAAGGCATCCGAGGTAGTTTGAGTTTCATTACAAAATGGGTGGGAGAACAAAGTAGGGCCCTAAAAAATGTTGAAAGTCTTACGATAAAATTTAGAGGTTTTTTTTTTCATTTTCGTCAAAAAAGTTAAATCACAATAAATTATGAATACAAGTTGCAATGTTTCACGTCACCGTTAAAGATGTCCTGCGGTCACGCACATTTTACCACTGAATTTCGTTTGACAAACGCGTGTTTGAAAACATTTTATAGCGGTACTTTTTTCGGTACCGCAATTATATGCATTTATCTGTGTTAAAAGCTGCAATTAAAAATAAATACGGAATTTCGCGAAAAAAAAATTATTTATTTAAAAATCAGCAGCGCCACATTAAAAATATAGACCTTAAAAATGAGTCCGAAATATAAGCGGTTGACTCTAGGCAGGCCCGTAGCCAGGATTTACTTTAGGGGAATGGGGGAAGGGGGGGTTTGATTAAAAAATATATAAGTAGATACCAATAAAAAACTAAACGCAAGGACTATGGAAATTTTTTAACAAATCCGTTTTCTCTTAAGACTACTCTTGAATATGCCCGTTTTTAAATGACATATTTTGATTTTTGCCTATGATTTTTTGAAAAATAGTCCAAATTGAGAATTTATAATTGAATTTATAAAAAAGAATTTATAAAAAAATATAATTCCGAAAATTAGCACAAAAAGTAAAAATGTCTATGACAAAATTTTGCTAATACAACAATATTAGTTTGAAAGATAAAAATAGTTAAGATTTCTTGCAGTTTATTAAAATCAAAATTAAAATTAGCTATGAAAAATTTAAAATTTTTTCTAATAAGTTCACCTGTTTAAGCTTCATTCACAACTTTTAAGGGACATTTTACATAAACGGGAGAACAAAAAAAAATGTTAGTCTTTAGATTTGGTTTCTTTTTGGCTATCTTACGCTTTTATTGATCCCCAGCTTGTGTACAAGTATTTGGACCTGTGTGAACCCTAGTTCGAGTTATCATTAAAGGCCAAAATGTTACTGCTCTCGAAAACGATGTCGACCATTGAAATTATACTCAAAAGAAAATATTTTAAAATCTTTAGAAAATGAACTGTTCCATTTCCTCATAAAAAAAATGTGTATCATGACTGGCAAAATCGGTTCAGAGAAAACCGTGATAACCAGATGCTTAAATTAGCTTATTTATCCTGTCAAAAAGAGTATGACGTTCTTAATAAAATCCTATATAACTCATATATACGTATTTCATCAGTTGAAGATAAATTAAAGCAGAATAGCAGGCACTTTTGGACTTTTATAAACAGCAAGAGGAATACAAATGGCCTCCCCAATTCCATGTCTTACAAGGAAAAGAATTCGGAGGATTTAACTACAATTTCTAACTTTTTTGCAGACTATTTTAAATCTGTTTATTCACCTTATTCAGTGGTTTCTCCCGCCAACTTCACGGTTCATCCAATTTCTGTCTTAGTATTGATACATCCGAAGTTGAATCTGCCTTAAAGACTCTTAAATCGAATACTAGAGAGGGTCTAAAAAATTGTGCTGAATCAGTGGCAGTTCCTTTGTCTTTGATTTTTAATAAATCCCTAACACCTAGCAACTTTTTGGAGGCTTGGAAAGTCTCGCTAATTGTTCCAATTTATGAATCCGGTCCTAAACATGATGTCTGTAATTACAGGCCAATTTGCAAACTTCTTTGTATTCCTAAAGTTTTTGAACTGATTGTTAACAAGAAGTTTATCTTTCTTGTAAAAAATATTATTTCTTCGCATCAACATGGCTTTATCACGGGTAGATAGACGATAACTAACCTCACTATCTTTTGTAATTATATCTTAAAAAATGTTATCAAGGGTCTTCAAACGGATGTCATCTTCAGGAGTCCCTCAAGGTAGTCATTTGGGCCCGCTTTTATTTTTACTTTTTATAAATGATCTTCCCAGTTTGGTTAAAAATTCTAAAGCACTTTTGTTTGCAGATGATTTAAAAATTTTTCGAGCTATTTCAACTTCTAATGATTTTTTGTTAATTCAAAAAGATATTGACTCCGTAATGTCTTGGTGTGAGATCAATAAGCTACCTCTGAACATTTCCAAGTACCGAAATAGCCCCCAAATGAAATAACCCCCAATGAAATAAGCCCCAATGAAATAAGCACCAACGGAAATGAAATAAGCCCCAAATTTTCAAAATGAAATAATGTCCAAACGCAATGAAATAACACCCAAATGGAAAATGAAATAAGCCCCAAAACTTTGGGCCCCATGAAATGAAATAAGCCCCAAATGCCAATCGAAGGAACACTGATGAAGTAATGCTGCCCATTCGAAGCTCATTGGATGCTTTTTCTATTTTTGCTGCTTTATCCAGAACAAGCTTTTTTCGTTTTGCTTGACAATTTATTCCTACACTATTGACCAGCAAATCAAACTCTCTGCTCTTCGAAAGCTCTTCATTTTGAAGCACTTTCAAGAATTTGAAAAAATTTCCGTGTTTCTGTATCATTCTTCCCAATACTCCGTTATATGCTTCTAAAGAAGAGGTTGTTCGAGTACTCGTTCCGAATACGGAAATTTCTTCACCACCAATCTATATTAAATTTTTTGTAGAATCCTGAAAGAATGTGTGAAATTGTAAGTGGTTTTCCTTGTTTAGCCATTGTTTTTCATAATATTTCAGAAGTGTTTCAAATCTAAATTGATCATCAAATTTCTCGATGTCAGATTTAATGGCCTGGAATGAACGGTTCATATGTCCTGCAGGCAATAAAGGAAGCAACAAAAGTTTGTGGTACTGCAATGAAGCTTTTTTATTTTGCCGTATAAACGTTGAAAGTTCCTTAGATTTTGCTGCTAATTGCCGTCTAACCGCCTGACAAAAGTGAAACCAACAACCATATAGCTGTGAAGTTGAAAACACTGTTTTAATGGCCTTCCGTAGTCCAACTTCATAATCAGTGATGAAAACCGCTCCATCCAAATTAATTATATTTGTTTTAACATAGTTAAAAAAATGTAAATAACATTTGAATGACTTCTTATTCATTAGAGCGAAAACGAATGGAAATATCTGTTAAAGATCAAATTTTTTTAATAATATTATACCACAATGATATGTTTGTTTTTATATGCGCCTTTAACATATGAATATTTTGTAAAAGGCTCAGCTAAACAGAATAAAGTTGTCAAATTCACAAAATGCAAAACAAGGCTTTAATTAAAGTCTTAAAATACGAACAAAATTCAAAATTAGTAGATAACCTAAAAAACAATTACTATTACCCACTACTACCGTATAATGTGTTTCATATACGCCTTTTACAGTATAAATATTTTGTAAAAGGCGCAGCTACATAGAAAAAATTTTATTTAAGTTTTATGACAAAAGAAATACGAACAAAATTCTAAATTTGTAAAAATTAAAAAACAAATTCATTTAACACACTTTTACTATAATTTCTTTAATATACGCCTTTTACAAAATGAATTATTCGTAAAAGGTGCAGCTACACAGACAAAAAATTTTAAAAATTATCAAATTTACTTAATACAAAAAGTAAGTAGATAAAGTAAAAACACTACAACCGTATCATATGCGCCTAAAAGAGAATGAATAATTCGTAAAAGGCGCAGCTACACAGAAAAAAGAAATGATACAAATTATCATATACACAAAATTCGGATAAAAGGTTTTATTTAAGCGTTATTATGCTCCTAACTTACTTTCTGTGAATATTGAACATGAATTAAGAGCAGTTGCTTAAAACACCCGGTAGGAACTATCGCAAATGTTCCATCAATTAATATCTTCCGGTCATTGTTATTGGGAATGTTGTCCTTAATGAGCTGCATAGTTTTATCCGATGCAAAGATGCAATAGGAAAAGTCCTTCTCCTCGTGACATAATTTAAAAAATGGTTGCGGAAGTCCATTCTCATTGAGGCTCATCCCAAAAGTTTCCATTATGTTATTTCTTTTAAATAATTTAATAACATCCGACGGAGTTTTTGGAGATGCCTCATACACTTTGCTGGTTATATATTGCAAGCCACGCTGAATTTTACCAAAATCCATGTTTTCAGTTGCTTGCTGATTGCTATGTAAAAACGAAAACCACATTTTTAAGCAAGTGTATTTTGGAAAGATAAGACTATTTCGAAATTTAACTTTGCAAATAAAACACAGCAAACTAATATTGTTCATACTTTTACAACAATTCAAAAATTTACTTACTTATTACACACATTTTGGAAGGTTTTCCTTATACCACTAAGAGCGTTTGAGTCACCCATGATGCTTTCATTATCCAAACATTTTCTTTTAATGCAATTGAGAGCTTTTAGTTCATCATACAGGTCTTTTTGTTCCGCATGATTATGTTCACCGGAATCCGCACATTATTTCAATAATTGCAATAATTTCGAACTCCATTGCAATCAAAAATACTTTCTATGATGTTACGCGTTGAATAATCATACAAGAACTAACAATAAATCAGACGCTGCAAATCAATAGAAGACAAAAATTTTGTAAAACTTTTGTTTTAACAGTTAAAGAATTGGATACTGAAAAAAAAATCCGTTACTTCAATTTCGTTTTATTGAAAACAACTCATCGAAAACCTAAATTAAAGAAAATGAAATAACCCCCAAATAAAATGAAACAACCCCCAAATTTATTAAATGAAATAGCCCCCAAACAAAATGATATAACCCCCAAAAAAACAAAAAATGAAATAACCCCCCACTAAAATTTAGTTGGGGCTTATTTCATTTTACTAGTAAAATTTTTAGTTTTAAAATAGTAAAATTTTTTTAAATAGTAAAAATGAAATAACAGCCAAAATTTAGGAAATAAGCCCCAAAAACGTATGGAGCATTTTTGGGGCTTATTTCATTTTTTTTTTTTTGGTGCTTATTTCATTTGGGGGTTATTTCGTGGAGCCATGTTTTACTTTCTGTAGAGCTTCTTCTCCAATCCTTTGGGATTACTCTGCCAACTCAACAAGTCTCAATAGGGTTGTTGTTAAGAAAGACTTAGGAGTTATGTTGGATATGCGTCTAAATTTCAAGGACCATATTGATTTTATAATTAACAAGGCTAATTCTATGTTGGGTTTCCTTAAAAGGAACTCTAAAGACTTTAGGGACCCCTATAATTTATTAACTCTATTTTCAGCGTTAGTTAGACCTCATTTGGAATACTGTTTCACTATTTGGAATCCACTTTTTCAAGTTCACTCTAATCGCATAGAAAACGTTCAAAACGGTTTACTAGGTTTGTGGTATACAAGCTTAATTGGCATTTACCCGCCGTTCCTTCTTATAGTACTCGGTGCGCGCTAATCAATATTTCCTCGCTTGAAACAAGGCGCAAAGTTTCTTCAATCTTGTTCATCTGGGACCTAATACATCATAATATTCAATGTGACGAGCTTTTATCTCTATTGAATTTCCACGCTCCTTCAAGACATCTCCGTAGCCGATTTCACTTTAGCGAAGACCTCTATAGATCAGTTTATGCTTCTAATATGCCCTTGGCTCGATGTACTAGGGAGACCAATTCAGTACTTGCTTACATTGATTTATTTGATTCTTGCTCAAGAAGGCAACTCAAAAATCGTCTATTTATGCACCTTTTGGCTCGCAATGCTTTGAACTCCTCGTAAATTCTTTCCACTTTTATTCACTTTGTATTATATAAATTTTGTAACTTATTTTAACTTGATTTATTTGTAAGATGCGAATAATTGTAGTTTTAAGTAATTTATGGTTTTTTTTATATTTTCAAGTAGTCTGTAAGAGTTGATCTCTGTTAGATGAAATTAAATTAAATAAATAAATAAATAAATTAAATCAATCAATTCCAATAACAATTACTATATATTTTTTTTTTATTCAAATTTTTTGAGCAAAGGAATCGGCTCCGATAAAAATCGTATTTAAGTCTCAGATTATTTTTCAAAAGCCGTTATTCGAAAACTATATTATTTAAGTTATCGCATCCAAATAAGTCTTTCTTTGAAAACCATTACTCAGCTGGATAAATTTTTATTAAACAGTTACTTTCTTTTTTTGGATATTTAAGAATTACATCAGTCGTGGGCTTAAATTTGAACTTTTTGCAAATTAAATAATTAAAAATACAATTTTTGAACTTCCAACTTGTTTTTTAATTTTTTAACATAATAAAAAATAATTTTAAAAATGCCGAAGTTTAAGAAACTGCAAATGTTTATTTTTCTAATGAGAGCTTGGTAACATGATCAAAAAATCAAATCCTCATAGAATTGGACGGTATAAAATGTTTCTAAAATTTTTTATTGAGAATTTTTTTCGAAAAAAGAATATTTAGATTTTAGGTTATTTTTCGAAACCTGTAATTTGAAAATTTTTGACTTCGCGCAAGGCTAAATTTTTGAATCAAGCTTGAGATTTTATATGTCTAATATACCAAGAAAACAACAAAATAGAATGGGCAAACTTTTTAGTCATCCACTTTACGCGGAATACCCCATAATGTGTTAAATTTCGTGGTTCATATTTTTTTGCATTATACAGCATTTAAAAATTTTTAAAAAAAATCCGTTCTAACAAATGCCTTCTCGAAGGTTTTGAGTCCAATAAGCTTAGATATTGCATATATAGTGTCAACCTTATTTTCTATCATTTATGAAATTATATTCGTTCTAGATAAAATTTCAAATATAGATTTTTCTGGTTTTTTGAGCATTAAGATCCACAACTGAGAACGGTTCTTGAAAATACAAGCTCCTTGCAGCTTAATTCCAATATAATGATAATGACTTTTTTAAGCTTAGTTAATTTTTCATTTGGCCAAGCAAATTTTTCATTAATTAAGCGAATTTTTTTTAATTGGCTTTGAAAATGTTCAAACTTTTGCATCTTAAAGTAAATTTACATCATTATCTCAGTTTTCTTAAAAAAAAATTCCATTTTGAATTTAATAGTCTCATTTGTGTTATTTTTCCATACTTTCTGGACCATAAGGGGGGTGGGGGAGGGGGGTTTGAACACCAAAAACACCCCCCTTGGCTACGGGCCTGACTATTGAACATAGGTTTTCAAAGTGGGCTCTGAAAATTACATTAAAAAAAGACATCCAAAACGGTTCGATGTATATCGCCTTTTCCATGCATCTGAGACAAAAAAATCAAATGTCATTTTAAAGTACAGACCACTAAATTGACATACCCATACGCATGGCCACCGGGGGCTTTTTTAAAATTATGGCGAAAGTTAAAGTAAAAAGTTAAAAAAATTTATTGATTT
Organism: Coremacera marginata; assembly: GCA_914767935.1. Lineage (NCBI taxonomy): Eukaryota > Metazoa > Arthropoda > Insecta > Diptera > Sciomyzidae > Coremacera > Coremacera marginata. The sequence goes on along the minus strand of OU612046.1, from coordinate 49,403,916 downwards.
TCACACGCTTTTTTGTCTATATACAAAAAACAAAAAGTTAAGGTACTTGAATTTAGGGGGAATGCTTAAAGGACAAAATTACGAACAAAATGCACTAAGATTCATTGATATTGAGCCAATAGATTTCTAGTGGAATCGGGGAAACTGCGTTTAAAGCTTTTGTTTTTCGAAATTTGCATATATTTTTAAAATGATCGCTTGTATAACTAACTATTATTTAATCTGCAATGCCAGGTATCGATTTAAAAACATATATGTATATTCCAGAAAGTATAAAAAGCACATTAAGCGAACAAAAAAAAACCTTAATACAAAAAAATTTTGAAATCCGAGTAACTGCACTTTTAGGATTGCTGGATTCCCGCCTATTTGCTTCATCGCCGCCTTTAAATAAAATCTAATCATTATTTCTTTGCTTTTACATTTAGTTTTGCAAAAAAAAAAAAAAAAATCAAAGGTACTTTCTGTACCGTTAAACCTGTTTAAAACAGAGACTGAATAAGATATTGTGCCATTGCTTAATGCATTGTTCAATCGTTGTCAAAGAACAAAATTTAACTTTCAAAGACTTCAAAAGAATATCCAAAACAATTCATTGAAAATAATAATATATCTAACATCAAAGTTTCTCTATTTTAATATCTTGACAATATATAAAGATATTTGATCTAAAAGCTTTTGTTAACTCGGGTAAATTTTTGTGGCAACCACATTTCAAGCAAATTTTTGTGACAAACAAGAGTTTTTGCAGGAATTACGAATGTATTTATTTAAGTTTGGCTTAAGCACACTTTAATAATGAAGAAGGCAGGTTATTGACTTGATTTTAATATGGGAACAACGCCTAATCAATAAATGGCAATCTTATCGGCGTAAAAATGCACTCTAAGAAAATATGGTCCGAAAAAAAGAAAAAAAGGCCCCAAAATGTGGAGTCATTTTCATTGCGGAAAAATAATCAAATTTCAACTACCCCAAAATATTAAATAACCCACAAATTATTATAAATTTTCTAATCACAACAATTCTACAAAAAACCTGCATTGAGTCTTGCAGAACTCCTTTGCAAACAGGACCATGAGCACAAGATGAAGCTTGTAATTTAAGGTTACATTCAAGGCAAAGTTTTGCATTGAAAATGTAATCCCACTTATATTTCCGTACACCATCTTAGACAGAAATACATGCGCAGTTATTTCTTTTTTTTTTTTTGCAATAGAATTATTGCTTTGAATAATTTTAAGCTTTTTTAAATATATGTTAGCAAAACTAAAAAAATTTTATTAAAAATCGCGCTATTTTTTATCTTGAGGTGCAAATTCGCAAACTCGCTATCTTTGTGCAGCCATTTTTTAACTCCAACCTATCAAAGTGCCGACAAAAATTCAAAATTTCAACCTTTAACTTAAAACTTATTATTTTTATTTTGACTGGAGAAAAAATTTATTCTTCTAAATACCTTCTAACAGACTCAAAAATGTTTAATATAAGCAACCTAATAACAACCTACATATCCACACTATGACTTTTTTAAGTCGAATATAAAGTGACAGGAGCTTAATTTAAAATAAAGCCATCCAATCCAATGCATTAAATTTGTGAAAACACAATAATATATAATTAAAACTTACGCCAAGACTTTTATGTTGGCAAACTCCTCAAAATCCTCACAGTGCAGATAAAGTTTTTCAACTATTTTTGTGCTTAAAGTTTGTTAATGAAAAGAGCCTGAAATGAAGAGAAAAAATAAAAGTTCACAAAAAGCATAAATATATGGTTTAAAAATTAATCTGCTAGAGGAAATAGATTTATTTTGCGTACAAAAACAACACCATTAATAAAAACAAAAAATCACTAATATTTGCTTTATTGATGGCACAGATTAATAACATAGTTTATAAAAAAATTATCAGTGCTGCAGGCAAAAACCATTTTTAATTCTTTTTCCGTTCATAAAAATAACATTTTACTTTTATTCATTATCTTCTATTTATTGACAGCATATTCATTTATGCATGTATTGATGATATGAAAACAAAATTAATAATAATGACTGCAAAAAAAAAAAATGACATAAAAAAATATATTAAAAAAGTGCATGTTTGCATAAAAAATTGAACTGCATTCAAATGCAGCAATACTGAATGATAATAATTTAATTATTTTGCAAACGAACCCAGACAGAACTCACAAACACAATTTTCACATGCATTCAGATGAATGCAATATTTACCTAACTACATACAAGCATTAATGTCTGTTTGTGTTCTGTATAAACTTCATATTAAATGCGTGTTGATTTTTCACCAAAGTTGCAGCCATCATTTATGCGATTAAATTGAATTTATGAAATTTAACTTTGGAGCGGTTTCATTTCAGAAAATTAATGCTTTTTAATTAAACTTTTATCTCTTCTGCGCCTTAATGTTCTGTCTAAATTATAAAAAGATTTATCAAAGCCATAAAATATGAAACTCGTAAACATCTCTAAGATATTTTTAATGATGTTCTTAATTTATTCTAGAAAAATATTTAATGTAGCTAAACTGTGCGTAGCTATAAATGCTGAGTTCGTAGAAGATATCAAGACCAAACAGGATAATAAAAAAGAACATCTGTCAGCTGAAATTCAATCTGTGTTGGGAAATAAGCTACGTAAGTAATATGTAAGTAAGTAATAGAAATTCATAGAAACAGTTATTTATAAAGTTAGAGCTTTAGCAAAAGCTCTATCTACGATGAAATAGATAAAGAGAATATAAAATGAGAAGAGATGAAATGACATGAGAGGAAATAAGATGAGAAAGCATAATATACCACAACACAACATAACATAACATAACATAACATAACATAACATAACATAACATAACATAACATAACATAACATAACATAACATAACATAACATAACATAACAAAACATAACATAACATAACATAACATAACATAACATAACATAACATAACATAACATAACATAACATAACATAACATAACATAACATAACATAACATGACATAACATAACATAACATAACATAACATAACATAACATAACATAACATAATATAACATAACATAACATAACATATCATAACATAACATAACATAACATAACATAACATAACATAACATAACATAACATAACATAACATAACATAACATAACATAACATAACATAACATAACATAACATAACATAACATAACATAACATAACATAACATAACATAACATAACATAACATAACATAACATAACATAACATAACATAACATAACATAACATAACATAACATTACATAACATAACATAACATAACATAACATAACATAACATAACATAACATAACATAACATAACATAACATAACATAACATAACATAACATAACATAACATAACATTACATAACATAACATAACATAACATAACATAACATAACATAACATAACATAACATAACATAACATAACATAACATAACATAACATAACATAACATAACATAACATAACATAATATAACATAATATAACATAACATAACATAACATAACATAACATAACATAACATAACATAACATAACATAACATAACATAACATAACATAACATAACATAACATAACATAACATAACATAACATAACATAACATAACATAACATAACATAACATAACATAACATAACATAACATAACATAACATAACATAACATAACATAACATAACATAACATAACATAACATAACATAACATAACATAACATAACATAACATAACATAACATAACATAACATAACATAACATAACATAACATAACATAACATAACATAACATAACATAACATAACATAACATAACATAACATAACATAACATAACATAACATAACATAACATAACATAACATAACATAACATAACATAACATAACATAACATAACATAACATAACATAACATAACATAACATAACATAACATAACATAACATAACATAACATAACATAACATAACATAACATAACATAACATAACATAACATAACATAACATAACATAACATAACATAACATAACATAACATAACATAACATAACATAACATAACATAACATAACATAACATAACATAACATAACATAACATAACATAACATAACATAACATAACATAACATAACATAACATAACATAACATAACATAACATAACATAACATAACAAAACATAACATAACATAACATAACATAACATAACATAACATAACATAACATAACATAACATAACATAACATAACACAACATAACATAACATAACATAACATAACATAACATAACATAACATAACATAACATAACATAACATAACATAACATAACATAACATAACATAACATAACATAACATAACATAACATAACATAACATAACATAACATAACATAACATAACATAACATAACATAACATAACATAACATAACATAACATGATTAATATAAGATAACATAAAAACATAAATTAGCATAACAAAACATATCTAGGTGAGAGAGGTAAAAGTAATGAGTTAAAAGCAAAGAATTATGAGTAAGATGGCCGTGACAAAGTATTTATCATGAAGAATTTAACTCTGATTAAAAAACTTATCGTCAAGGTTATTTGCGCAAATATTATAAACAGAATTATATTTTATTAACTAATTTAAGCCGCATTCATAAATCGATACAAACAAAAAGCAAGCTCGCACCAATACACATGCATAAAGAACGGAACTAACACTCCAGCTATATAAATATAGTTTTATGTTATACGTTTACAAAACAAACACAATAATGTTTATTCCAATCATGTTAAGCGTGTGCACGTACACATAACATATGTATATCTTTATGTATGATGGTATGTTTATATTAGCTATGCTATTAATGAGTTCATATAGGTGTTTTGTTTGGCATTAGCTTTTTTTTGCATGTGTGTTTGCTTGTGTGTATGAGGCATTAAATGCGTGCTGATGCTTTATTTGTATTTAGCTTAAATTAGCATTAAAACTTCTAACTGTTGCAGAGCAGAGCTAGCAATGAACTAACTGGTGGAACTCAAGCAATCCAAAAACAATTTAGGCAGCAATTTATTGCACACATGCAGGTGTGCATGCTTAGTAGTAGTTATGTGTGTAACTCGAGTGTGTGTGTCTTCATTGTTTTTTGGCTAAAACATTAAATTAACTAAACACAGCAATTAAACGACAAATGTGGCCACACAGCAAACACCAAACAAACCAGCAGCCTCCATACATATTATTTCTTGTTGCTGCGTGTTATTGACACCAAGGACATGCTTTTGTTTGTTGTTTTTTATTCTGCTTTTTGTAACTAGTATTTATTACTAATTAGTCTGATTATATTGGTTGCTTAATAAAACGCTTACATTAATTGGTAGGCAACAAAATATAGGTACATGTAATATATTGGTGAATTTTTGTCAACTACTTGTTTATACGTATATTATAGAAAATATAATTATTTTGTTTATAAAATAAATTGAATAAATTAAGCCAAATTATCTAACAATATAATAAATTGTTTTGATTGTAATCAGAGCATTAATTCGATTATTTTTTGTTTTATCATTTTTGCATTAAATCTAAAATCTATCACATGAATTAAATGTAACTCATACGCACTGTTGTGCCAAAGAAATATAACAGCTCAGGCTGACCTCACCCAGACGCAATGGCAGAGTTTCGAAGCCCTACAAGACTCATATACAAATATATTTTCCTTCTTATATGAAATGGGAAAATTTATCAGGCCTTTCGATTTCGCTGCTCTAAAGAGGCCTGCTAGGTGCACTTCTGTTATGTATGTTATATATGTTAAGGATGATCTAGCTAGCACAAAACCTATTTGTTGACTTAAGAGCGAGCCACGCTGATATTGAAGGTCTCAAAGGCCGCTCCTTATGAAGATAAAATGAAACAGTATACTTACCAAATTTTGTTGATTTTGCTTCTACTCCAAACTCGACTGTTCTATCCAAACTATCGACTGTTTTTTATTATTCAAAAACTTATAAAATCAAATTACAATAAATTCTTACTTCTAAAAACACACCCACTTTCCAATCAGTCAATCAATTTAATCTTGTCTTTTATTATTTTTATTTTCAAACTAAAGTGGCCACTCGCGCTGACCCACTGGCTAATTTATGATTCATTCATCATTCTGTTTTATTAATTTTCTGTAATTGTTTATTCGTCGCTATTTACCAAGATCGATTTGCACTCACATGTGCTCAGCATTTCAAGGTTCTGGCCTTGCTTGTCACTTGGTGTTTTGTTTATTTTATTCTTACACGTTTGTTATGCACACAACACTTCTTTAGAATGGCTAAACGCCAAACAATTTTAAAAAAAAACATTTTTTTTTAAGTGAAAACTTCTTTAGAAGCACTTTTTGGTAGGGGTAAAAGTTATGAGTTTGCGTATGCACGGGTAACGTCAGCAATGTTTTAACAACACTGTTAATATTAACGTTAACATTGTTAACTTTCCTTAATAATGCTCGCATTTCTGATTCACTTACAAGGCAAGCAGAAAACATTGAAACGTTTTTGTGTTTTTTGTACGGGGACCCCTTAAAGGTTCGCACATAGGGGGTAGGTGTGCTCAGAAGAAATGTTGAAGTGGCAATAATAATAGGGCCTGTTCATATATTTGACCATTTGGAGGTTCATTCAGGAGAAATATTTTAGAAGAATATCTAAAATATAGAATAAGTTTCTAAAATATTTGAAAAAAGATTTACCTGAAAATTTTACGATGTACCTATGATAAAAACGAGGAAAGGTTCATTAAAGTCATTTGCCGATTTGACTGTGTGTTGGATATATGATAAATAGATCTGAGTCGAAAAGTATGCATTACAATTCAATTCCAACTCCTTGGAATTAGGAATTGATAATTGGTTATCTCAGTTTCTCAGGAATGGAATTTAAAAAAATTGACAACTCCATTACAGGAATGTTATTAGCAGTTCAGGTTTTTTAAATTTCTTGCAAAAAATAAAATAGTCTCTTGGAAGGACTATGCTTACATCATCATTTTGGGAATTTGTTTTTGTAAAAATAATCAATCTCAAAATTTTTAATAAGCTACACTTCCAGCATAAAAATTCATAACGATCAGGTTATTCAACATAATAATATAATTTTTCGAACTTCCATTTGGTATAGTTTAAGAAAATATTTCCAAAAGATTTCATTGAAATTTTTTAAAATTTGGATTTTTTCAATATTTTTTTAATGCAAAAGGAACAAAAAGAAGTTTTTTTCGAAAAGTAAGAAATCACAACTCTGTGTGTTTTCGTCCAATTTTCACGTTTGATAGCTTATTTTTAAGAAAAATTAAAGAAAAATCTAATTTAATTAAATAAAAATAACTAAAACTAAGCGAACTAGCTTTTACAAAATTTACACTTACACAAAATTTATTTGGGTTTTTTTTTAAAAGGAGCACTTTTTTCCTAAATAACCAAGTACTGGCATGTGCCGATGCAAGTCAGCACGGGCTCCCGTGGTCCTAGGTACACCAAATTTTTTACATTTATTTCAACATCATTTGAAAAAATTGAGGGTGTACCACATATTTACGGAGCTGAAAGTTTATGTCGAGCTGAGCAAAAACTGTATGGGAGTCTATTTTCACATTCTTAGGAGCTACAGGGTTAATGAATATTTCAAGACTTTGATTCACATTATTGTTTCTAGCAGAAAAACTAACTTACATAAAACTTATTTTGATAGCTCATTACCAAAGTTCAATTTTGAGAGCAAATTTCTCAGAATTTTGCGTAATAAATTAAATTTTTTTTTTAATTAATTTTGTATTTTATTCAATTTTCTTTTCAATGGCACCAAATATATAAACATATCTTTGAAAATAAAAAAAGTTGGCTGTACTAAAAAACCTATACTTATTAGAAAACAATGATATTATCTACTCCATAACTAATAGTGATGTCATTGTTTATCATTATTTTCTAATAAGTATCATTTTTTTAGTACAGTCAACTTTTTTATTTTTAAAGATATGTTTACGTTTTTGGTGCCAAGAATAGAAAATTGAATAAGTTACAAAATTGATCTAAAAAAAAATTTCATTTATTACGCAAAATTCTGAGAAATTTGTACTCAAAGTTTAAATTTGGTAATTTCAACCGATTGATTTCTTCTTCACACAATCACAGCTCGGTAACGGTTAAGTTGGTGGGGTTTGTTGATATACCGTTGAAAAGGTGATTTCATTGCCTTTAAAACGATGATCGTTCATTGCCTAAAAATAAAATAAGTTTTTCTGCTAGAAAAAATAATGTGATCAAAGTCGTGAAATGTTAATTAACCCTGTAGCTCCTAAGAATGTGAAAATAGACCCCCCCCCTCCCCCTCCCATACGATTTCTTGCTCAGCTCCGTAAATAGTTGCACTCAATTGCGGGGCACCCTGTATAAGCGAAACCAGCCTTTACAGGAAAAACATTACTCTTATACTTCCTTGGTTAACAAAAAGCAGAACTTAAAGAATTACTCCCGGAGCAATGAGGAAGTCATGTGTATTGGCGCCAGAAGTAGCTGTAAATGCATGACTATGGGATAAAAACTAGATTAGGATAATAAAACAATGATTAAGCAAATAAGATTTATGATACCATTTAAATACATTGAAATGCAAAAATATACGCATACAAATTCAAGACTATAACTTGACAAACACATACTCACATACAAATTTAACAATATTTTTTTCTTTCATTGTAGCTATGAAAAGAAAATAAATCATAATGAAGTAAATATCAGCTCATTGCTTTGCACATCTTTCGTATGTGTGCCTTGACTTTTGTTTTTGTGCTGCTCCCTTGGCGCTGTTCCATATGTGATCAATTTATTTGTGGGCTAAAGTCTTACTTATGTTATCTAGCGCTACAAAACGTGCTTTGATTTCGCAAAATAATCCCATTTGACCTCATTATGTGGCAAATTAGAAAATAACACAACCACAAAACAACAACAACAACAATAAAATGAGGCACAGAAAATAAGAAGCAAGCGTGGCAAGAAGCTGTCATGGTAACAAAACACAATGACAGCAGATGTAAGTAGTAGTAGGGATGACATTCCCGGGATCCCTGCCTTTTTGAGTTCCGAAAATACCGGGATTAGTTGACGTGAATTCCAGGATTACAAAATATCTATTTTACTGAGCAGGACATGTGATTTGAAAAGTTTATCATGAAAAAGCCTTATTTTGTACACTTTTTTAAGTGTACATAAGGAAATGTTTGCCCAACGGCAACAATTCAGTATTGCCAGATTTATTCAGATTTTTTTAAGTATGCTCAGCAATTCATTCCATTAACTATTCATTCCATTTTCTTTTGGAAAAATCTTAGCAGACGTTACAGTCATTTATGATTTCAATTTTGTGCACAAAAATTCGCTTATTCTAGAGATTTTTGAAGTGAAACTTCTTTAGCCATATATACAATGACACAGCGATTTAGATAGGAAACAATACCGATGTAACGAAAATTTCAAAGAACAACAAAAATTCGAAACACTCGGCAGTATAAATATATAAATTCAAGTATAAAAGATTTAATAATATATAATTAACAATTATAACGAGAGTAGTTTTAAATGTGACCACCTAAAATAAAGTCGTTTTAATAATTGAATTAAATAATTAAATAAATAATAATCAAGAGAAGATAATTATATTAGCTTCTAAATGCATTTATCGCAATTCAAGGCTTTTATAATTTACCTTAACAGGGGTGGATCCAGAGAAGAATTTTGGGGGGGGTCATTTTTTAATAATTTTCACATAGATATATTTTTTTAAAACTTTTATTTGAAGTAAAATAATGCATATTTTCTATTATTTTTAACATCAATTTAGATATGATTTAATTCATATTTAAAAATAATTTTAACTTATTAATTATTTGTAAAAATTTACAGTAAAATTCTATGTTTACCAATTTTGGAAAATCTTTCGACTACATCCTCTGGATTCAAAACTATGTCGTAGTGAATATGAAGCAACGCTAAACCAACTAATCTTTTTTCAAGCATTGTAGTTCGGAGCCAGGTTTTGATGCATCGTAATGATGAAAAAGAACGTTCAGCGCTTGAATTGGTCACTGGTAATGTGCAGAAAATTTGGAGGAGCTTCTGTATTGTTGGATAAATATCCTTATCACAGCATTGGAGAGCTTCAAAAGCAGAACCAGGTAGTTTACCAGCACCAGATAATATTAGATCCTTCCATTTTTGTTGCCAATGACAAAGCTCACCTTTTAATCTCAAAACCAGCATTTCTCTTTTTTCTCCGAGCAAGTTAGCAAATCTTCCAATAATATCTTCTATTAATTGTTTCAATTGACCAGCATCTACACTAATTATTTAGCAATTCTAAAGGCTATTGCGCACGGGTAGATTAAGCCTTAAACGTACCATTTGATTTTGCTTTATCTTGGTTACACATGCATATTTCAGTTTTTTGATAAAATTTATGAGATTTGGGGGGGGGGATTTCCCCCTTTTCCCCCGTGGATCCGCGCCTGACCTTAATCACAGTTTAAAAAGCAACCAGAATAGATTTATTAATATTGAACTTTTTGACTATGCCAAAAAATTGCTTTAAATATGAACAACCTAGAATGCAGTGGTTGTTATTTATAATTTTAATAAACACAAGACTACTCAACTTATAATTTTTATAGGCAAACTTTGAATATAGCCATCAAGAGCATTTAACAGTATGAAACAAGATCATAAATAAAATATTTTGGAAGTGAAATGTTTTTTTTCTTTAGCCATGTATACAGCTGACATACGACAACGTGTACAAAACTGATGTAACGAAAGGTTTCACTAACAATAAACAACAACAAAAATTCACCACACTCGGCAGTATAAAAACGACAAAATTGTTCACTGACTCAATACAAAATGGATATCACAGACATTCACTATGATACTGTTCAAAAAGTATGGCCATCAATTTGCATATAATCAATGTTTAAAACCAGACTGATGGACATATTTAAAAAAAAAAACACAGGTGCGTCGTTGGACACATGAAAGAAGCGAAGCTTTTTCGCAGTTACATAGATTTGATAGCTTAATAATTTTTTCTTTTTAATAAAAAATTACTTTTAAATTCAAAAATTTAAAATAACATAAAATAAATTACATATATACAGAAAACATGTTTACTGCTTATTTTTTTATTGTTGAATGTCAAATTTCCACGCCAATTACATATACGGGCATATAATGCCAGCGACTCTCCATTTTAACTCTCCACACATGGTTGTGAACTTAGCTGCACTAAACAAAGTTTTTCCTTCAACACCGTACTACCTAGCGAAAAAATCTGTCGCAAATTTTTCAGATTTCACTCCAAGCAAATCACAGAACGAGGAGTAAAAAGCTTGGCTTCAAAAATATACATTAAAGAACGCACACGAAACAAAATTTAACAAACATTTTAGATACCTTGCCGATGTCATGCATGCGTTTGTTAATTCCATATTTATTGACATCATCTATTTTTAGACACTTAAAAACGCACTTGTGGGCATTGCTAATTTTCTTCGTACCAACAACACCACAAGCGCATTCACAATACAAACACACCGATGCTGGAGACACCTTGTGGCAAATAAAAGCAAATTTTTGTAAGTTGTAGCATAGCAAATACACAATCCTCTATATATTGATAGATGGTGACGATCTACTGCAGCAAAGCTTCTGTTATAAGTAACATTGAATTAACAACTGTTTCTTACAGGTCATTGTGGCCTGGTGGATAGTGTTTTGGACTAACATTTAAGAGGACACGGGATCCCCATGGAAACCAAACCATATTTTTAGTATTTAATATTGTGTTAAATTGTCTTCTTGTAATAAGCGCTAGCAACAAAGAAACCATAAAATTTCCAAGAAAAAATCTGTCCGGAATTTTTTAGATTTCACTCTAAGCAAATCACAGAACGAGGAGTAAGAAGCTTCGCTTCAAAAATTCCAAATGATCCAAGGATTTTCAAGAATTTTGTTTAATTTTTCAGAATTTCATAATTGGAACATTTAATTTTTCGCATCTATTCTACATATATAAAACACAGTGGCATACATGCGAACGCGCATAACTCGAGAATGGATCGTCTGATCCATTTTTTTTTTTGTGTTCATATTTGCTCAAGGAAGGTTTATACGTTAAGAAAAATTTAAAAACACCAGAGGGCGCTGTAGTACAATATTTGACTAAACTGCTAAAAACACCTAAACTGTTGATCTGATAAGGTTGAAAATTTGTGCATAGGAGGTTTTTGATACGGAAACTGTTTTGGCTTTTTTGTTAAAATCCACCTTAAACACCAGAGGACGCTGTAGTAGAAACTCCTAAACTGTTCATTTGATTAGTATTAAAGTTAGTGTATAAGAGTTTTTAAGTGCGGCGAGTGCTTTGGCGTTATCTACTCTGACCCATCTTGAACGCCAGAGGGCGTATAATACAAATATTTTGCAAAATTGCTTGAAATTCCTAAGCTAATCATCCGATTAGCATACAAATTTATTTATTGGAGATTTTGAGTACGGTGAGTATTTTGACGCTATTTATTTTGATCCGCTTTAAATATCAGAGGGCGTTGTAGTAGAAATAGTTCACTAAACTGACAAAAATACCTAAGCTACTACCCGGTCAGCATATAATTTTGTGCATAGGAGTTTTGTGCACTTTTTTGTACACAAAAAAGCCAGACCGCTTTTATACTCTGAAATGCCAAGCTGTTATAGATGGAATGCGTGGTCCAAAAGTTCCAGCGGTGGATATCCAATTCCTGGATTCGTCGAAATTCCCAGCAGGGAAGTGAGCGCTCCATTAGCGTATCTCAAGCGCTCCAAAAAAACAGTAAAGCGCTTCATTCTCCTTGTGTATAGTGCATTTTTTAACATAGTCATGTCTTCAGATGTATGCGCTCCGCTCCCGCTGTAGAAAATATGAAATCGTAGCGAGAGCCGAGCGCTTTGCTCTCCTTGTATTTAATATAAAAACGCAGCAAGAACCGAGCGCTTTGTTCTCCTTGTTGTTGATATGAAAATATAGCTAGAATCGAGGGCTTTGTTTCCTTTAAACTTCAAATCGTAACTTGTAACTCATATTGTTTTCATTTTTTATTTACACTTAAAATATTACACTGAGGGAAAAAATTGTTAAGTTTATGAAAAACGTTTTTAATTCATCGAAAGCCCAGGTTGTTTTTGAATCATTGACGCATTTGCATAAATCATATACGTAAATATTTAAAATTTTTAAAACAAAACAACAAACAATCACCCAGCCACGGGCTTGAACCCGGTCAACTCGCTTACAAAGCAAGCACCCAACCAGTATGCCATGGCCGCCACAAATTAGGTGTAAAATTTGGCTTATAGCACATTTTTTCCAAATAAAAGCGAAAAACAATTGCCGTCAGTCAGGTTTGAACCCAGGCATTGTGATTACAAGGCAAACACGTCAACCAGTCTGCCGCAACTCAATTGAAAAGTTTGTTTCTTAATAGCAAATAACAACAAGTTTGATAAAATTAAATCAAATTTTTGCGTGAAATTTTTAAAGTTTTTGAAATAAAATTTTTTTGACATTAATATCTAATACTTTTTTTTCAAGTTATCGTTACAACATTATCGTTACGGAAAGTGCTACAAATATAGCGCTATACAAACAGCACTACTTGCAAGGAGAATGAAGCGCTCTTTATACATACATACAAGTAATGCGCGTTGAAATTTTTTGCTGGATTTATACTGTACATCCGAAAATCGACGAGTGCTTTTATCTTCACTCATGGGGACTTCTCACTCGCTGATGCCATTGTTACTGAGCGTGCAAATCAAATTCGTACACTTTTTGCGATCAAATACAGTCGATTTGTGGAACAAATACAAGGACGACATGGTTGATGATATTTTGCATCGAATTTGTCTAGCTACTTCGAATTACGAAATGCAAATCAAAGATGAGATGCGCAATAAGGTGTTATTTTGATCGAGAACATGTCTCTGTTAATGTTCGGCAGTAAGTTGACGATCGAGATGATTTGAGTCAGGCAATTCGAACAAACGTTCCGTTGTTGACACTCCAACAAAAGGACGTATAGGACAATTCGATGAAAGTGATTGACGACCGAAATGCAGGTATTTTCTTCATCGATGCGCCTGGCAGAGCTGGAAAAGCATTCCTTATTTCATTACTGTTGGTGCTGGTTCGTTCAAGGTCAGAAATTGAACTAGCGGTTGCCTCTTCTGGGATTGCAGCTACATTATTCGAAGGTGGTCGAATCGCTCATTCTGCGTTGTTGTGAAAGTGTTACAAAGTTATCAGATTGTGCAATGTGCAATGGTACGATCATTGGAGGCACTTGATCGCTCAATGAAAAATCTGCGTGGTAGCACGAGACTCTTTGGAGGCGCAATAATTTTGCTGGCAGGCGATTTTCGACAACGCTTCCTTTTATTTCGCTATTAACAGCTGCCGATGAAATCAACACTTGACTTAAGCTTTCGTTTCTGTGGAGCTATCTAAAGAAGCTGAGGCTAATGCCGAATATGCGAGTTGTGTTGCAGAACGTTCCGTCTGCCGAGATATTCTCGAATAAATTGTTGTCGATTGGCAATGGAGAAGTACCAGTTGACGTTTTCATCCGATTTATTTCATGCCCGCAGAATTTCTGCCAATTTACAACAACAAAAGATGAACTCATTTCGAATGTGTTCCCAAACATCGCACAGAATTATGTCAACCACGATTGGTTGAGTGCGCGTGCGATTTTAGCAGCGAAAAATAAGAATGTCGATGATTTCAATTTTTGAATACAAATTGCTGGACAATTACATTTGTTCTCCCGAAAGCTCCCAAAGTCTTTTCATCTGCACAACGTCCAGGTGTGTGCTGCATATAACAGGACAGGCATGATTAGTGACTTATTGAACGTGACTTTTTTCGTCGAGAGTCGACTCTGCTTCTCAATTGCCTACTGAGCCCAAAGTAATACCTGTTGGCAAGAGTTATCCTTCGTTTTATCTCTCCACTGATATTGCATCCATGTTAATAACCTCTTTGCACCCATGTTAATAAAGGATATTGAGTTCACAAAGTGTTTCAATTTATACATGGAGTCACTATAATAAATTACACTACATTTTTAGAGGTTACGAGAGGAGCGAAGCGAAGCTCGCCGGGTGTCAACTTATACAATATAATAGCAAATTCTTGCATCGCATTTCTACTAATTAAAAAAAAGTCAAAATACCAAGACTAGTCCCCCGCTCCCCGGATTTCAGTTTTGAAATTCTGAAAATCCCGGGATTGGAAAACTCCAGATATTGCCACCCCTAATAAGTAGAAATAAATATATTTCTTTGTTTTTAGCTCCAGCTCCAATTATTTATCCTGATGGTGCAGTCATGTTTACTGAATTTATTGTTCTGCTATTTATTGATTGGGTGATGGCTGATTTATGATGTTGCCAACAAAAAATAAAAAAACCCACACAACGTAACCTTGACTGAAAAACAAGCTTTGGGCATGTTTTTTCAGAAAGTACTTTCTAAATAAAAAATAAAATAAAATAATACGAAATAAAATAATATGTTAAATTCTACCGAATTTGTCAAAATATTGTTAGAAGAGTCCAAATAAATTGCAATCCCAGCAACAACAGAAAGAAGCACTTGAAAAATTTATTCGAAACGGAAATAAATATTTATTTACAAAATAGCTGCCAAGTGGAAAGAACCTTTTTGCAGTTTTAAATTTATTTAATCAATATTTAGAAAACAAATTTAATTTAATGTTTGTGCGTTTGTTTGTTTAACCGCTACACAAAACTATGTAATTCGCTGAAAAAAGTTTCCTTCAAATATGGCGCATAGCTGCATATATTACTTAATTTTTTAATTAATTGCAGCATATTTTTTATTGACTATATCCCACCCTTAGAACAATAAACTTTTTCAATCAGTATAGTTTCCTTTTTAAAAATGATCTACGAAGGGTTACATTGTCTACGCATTATTCCACCTTATTTTCTATTCTGGAAAATTTTGAATTTTGACGTCGCACAGCGGTGCAAAAAGTGAGTTTTTTTGGCGTTTGGAGGTCAAAAGTCTATAACTTTTAAGCGAATGAAAAATTTTTTAAGCAGTTTTTGGTTTGCTATATTTTTTTTTTTGGGTGGGAATTTGGTTTTTTGAAAATGTTTATATATGTTATGCCGTGCAACGCTTTGTAAGCGTGGTTCATATCCGATTTGAATCATTTTCATAAAAATTTTCTTTATTTTGTAGAGCCAAGTTTCAAGGCAATATCTCAAAAACTATGGCCTTTATGAAGCTTTTACCATATAGATGACGC
This sequence comes from Coremacera marginata, assembly GCA_914767935.1. Lineage (NCBI taxonomy): Eukaryota > Metazoa > Arthropoda > Insecta > Diptera > Sciomyzidae > Coremacera > Coremacera marginata. Next base: position 49,387,468 of record OU612046.1, on the reverse strand, counting down.
CACTTTGTATGGGAGGTAGACTAGTATATAGCAATTTTTTTTTTTTTTTCAACTTAACGATAATATATATACTTGCCTTTTGCATGAGAAGTTGATATAATTTCTGCAATTTTCTGTTCTCTATTTTTTTTAATCTGGCTTTTTTAAATTTTCAAAAATAAAAAATTTTTACATATAAAGCTTTTATTTTTGTATAGAATGTTTTATTGAATTGTTTTAACATTGTATATGTATTAATAAAATGTATAATTTATCAAAGTATTGTATCTATAAATTGATTTTTGATATCAATTTTCTTAAAAAAATTCATCGGTTAAACAATTAAATCTCTTGCTTCTTTCCTTATGGGGCTATGTGCAATTTTCTTTGAGTTTCTGAAACTAGATATAAATGGATCAGATTATATCATAAGCATTCGAAATAGGTCCTCATTTGTTTTTTGCCTTGAAAACTTTCGGGTGTTATGTTCCTTATAGAACCTATAATCCTTATTTCTTTTCTCTTGCGCTTCTTCAGATTAAAACCTTATTTAGTGTTGGAGACATGGCATGCCAAGGATATAATTTACTGTATAATTCTGCTGTTTCCTTTGCATACTGTTCAAAACGCTCTGATCGTATATGCTCATTGCAGCTAATAACCTGTAAGATGGTTTGCAACCTTGATATGAAGACCTAATCCATTCCAGTGATTATATAGATATCTATATCTATATCTATATCTATATCTATATCTATATCTATATCTATATCTATATCTATATCTATATCTATATCTATATCTATATCTATATCTATATCTATATCTATATCTATATCTATATCTATATCTATATCTATATCTATATCTATATCTATATCTATATCTATATCTATATCTATATCTATATCTATATCTATATCTATATCTATATCTATATCTATATCTATATCTATATCTATATCTATATCTATATCTATATCTATATCTATATCTATATCTATATCTATATCTATATCTATATCTATATCTATATCAATTCAATCAAAAGAATTGAAGTGTACATTTTTGTTTCCAGGTAAACTCCGGCGAGGTCCCACTAGGAACTGACTGATTTCAACCATTTTCTATCGACTTTCAAAACATTCTAATCGAGTTACAAAATTATTATAGGTTCAAGTGAGGTACCCCTAGGGACTGACCAATTTCAGCTATTTGTGAAATTTTTCTTAAGTAACTTAAATTAACCAAGCGTACCAAATATGACTCCACCTATTTTTTTCAAATTTTTGTATGGGCTCAGTCTATTGTGCGGTCTACTCTGATGTCGCTAAAATTTCACGTAAACTTTTTTCACTCATTTGCACCGTTTGAGTTTACCTCACAACATTTAAAATTTAAGGTCCACTATAATGTTAATACATATTGTATTAAAAATATTTATTTTATAAATAATTTACTTATAACCACTGAGCGATCACTGCGATTTTCCTTGATTTTTTACTGCAGCATATATATTTTAAAAAAAAGTTAAAACGAATATCTATGACGAATTTGATAACATAATTTCTATAATTTGTGTCCCGAATCGTACCGGTTACATTGTACAGATGTGTTTACAACACTTTATTGCTTTCTAACATATTAAAGGGTTATTTCATGCTGAGTTCATTTTAGGCAGAAAAAAATATCCAAAGTCGTACAAAAACAGGATATTACTGGCATGGAGACTAAAAGTCAAAAATGTGTTTGTGTGTAAGTTTGTATTCACGCAAATCATTCCCTTTAAGCAATACTCGTAGGCGTATGCGTGATATTTTTTACGTTATTTCACACAAAAACACACACACAAAAGCCGTAAACAATAAGCAACCCTTTGTATTTGATAAGATGACAACAATGACAATAACAGCCAAAAAAAGGATAAAGGATGCAGGATACAGAGCACCAAGTTATGCGTATTTGTAATACTCAAGTGTTATGCAACTGTTTATTTGTTATAATCTTACATCTAAATATATAAAAATAAAGTTTTTAACTAGTTGAATAAATTGAATTTAAGACACAACTCGCTTACAATCAAAAATTTCGATAACAGCTTTTTATTTATTATTTATTTTAAGCACTCTGCACACAGCGCGCACACTGCTTGAGTGCTTTTCAAGAGCTTTGCATGCAATCGTCTGAACACCAACTCATTCGTTCTGCTTAGTCGCGCATCTAATCAAAAATCAATCGAAACTAAGATTTGAGCTGTTGTTCAGTTCGTCTTTGATGCCGAATTTATGCGCATAAATCAGCAGCAAGCGTCTGTATGACGTATCCTCTAAAATTGGCTGGTTTCACTACGAAATCAAGCATTGCTAATGCACATATAAGCTGCAATTGTTGCTTTTGTTGTTGTGGTATTACTTGCTGTCTATCTCTTACCGATTGCTGCATGCATCCCATGTGTTCGTTAGACGCTAGCTACTTCCGTTTCCTATTTTCGAGACATAAACATGATGAAGATAATCATCATCAGGAACAACGACTTGAGCTGTAAAGTGTGTGCTAGATACTGCCAATCTTAGAAGTATGTATGCGCGTTTTGTTTTTTTTCTTTTATACATGTATGTATTGTTTGTTTCTTTGTTTGCTGTGTATGTCATGCCATTGATTGGATGCTTGTAAACAAGCTGTCAAATAATCTTCCAAATACTTATTTTTAGTTATGTTTTTTTTATGCTCATGGTGAATGTTTACCAACCGGTTGGCGTGTCTGACAATCATCATGTGGGCGTTAACGCTGCTATTGGTACGGGCAGCATTGTCTTCTTCGGAGTAGTGGCATGGTTAGTTTTTTGATTTTTATTCTATTTTAGACAACGTTATCTATGTTCAAAGCTGAATGCATGTGTTGTTTGTAATAATCATAACAATGACCTATAAATGTTGAAAAAATTATATTTGTTCAAGGTACCGGAAATTCTTGCCTAATACTCGTAACGAGACTTAAGCAGCCCATCAATAAAAAGAAAGTGCCAATTATTTTAAAATAAAATGTTGACCGAAAAAAAAAAGGAAAATTGTTACATTTAATCAATATATATATGCAGAGGTGCTCAAAACATTTGCAACCGTAGCCGTATATTCTCTTCTCATATATTTACTCGCTCAAAACGAACTTTCTGCTCATATTTTTCAACTTCAGTTGTTATTCTTATTACATGTGTATAAATAAATATGTACATTAGTGTCCCAAAAAAGTTTTTTTTTTTATGTGGTATCCTTTGAATTTTTCGCATTCTTTTGAAATAAATATAAATAAAATTTGGTGTACTTAGGAACACGGGGGCCATGCCATACACGTCAATACTTGGTAATATGGTAAATAGTGCTCATTTTTTCAAAAGTAACATATAACAATTGTTTAAGTGTATATTTTGAAAAAGCGGTTCACAGTTTGTTTTCGATTTAATATTTCTTTAAAATAAGCTATCAAACATGAAAATTGGACAACATCTACTAGAGTTGTAATTTTTTACTATTCGAAAAAACTTCTTTTTGCTCTTGTTAAAAAATCTGCTATTAAAAAAATCGAAGAATCCAAATTTGAAAAAATGAAAATGAAATCTTCTGGAAATAGTTAATAATGCAGTTGCACAATATTGTGAAATTATGTTGAATAACCTGGTCGCCAAAAATACAAAATGTTGTTAAAAAAAAAATATCATGGATAGTTTAAGCATAGTCTTGAGCTATTTTGTACAAAAATTATAAAAACCAAAATTCAGAAAAAAATTTCGATCACAAAATTCGATCACAAAAATAAAATTATAAAAATCGAAAAACATATATTCTCATCAGGAGCAACTAGATATAATTTAAGAAAAATATTTCTAATTTTCATTTGAAAAATATTTGAATTCCAGGGCTGCCAACAAACCGTTTTTTCCATTCCGTTTTTTTTTAAAGTTGAATTTAGGTATGTTTACGAAAAAGTCCCCAAAAGTCGAAAAATGCTCTTATTTTTTAACACTTATAAACAATTTCAATCCCAAAAATATACAAAAACCTAAATTTCTGTCCATTTTGGCACATGGCTTATACGTAACTGTGTGTGAACATGTTTAGATTAATGTCGGCATGGGTTGTCATGCTCCAAATTAGCAAAATGAGCAGAAATTTAGTTTTTGTGTAATCTTATAAGAAAAATGAGTGAAACTAGTGCATAAGTTTAAATTAAATTAAAAACTAAGAGCATTTTTTGACTTTTTGGGAATTTTTGGGAAAAACGGAATGAAAAAAAAATGGTATGTTGGCCGTTACCCCCAGAAATATTTTTGTAGAATTATTAAAGTTGCTCCAAATGAGAAATATTTCGTTGCTCCAAATTAGGCTTGTCCACGAAATAACTTTTACTTACTTAAATATCAGAAAAATATAGTAGGTGGTGGCCATGAAAAAGTTTGCAGTTTTGAAATTTTGATATGCCTTGCTTATATTATAAGTGATTTAGACGTGATTCAATTTAAAACCTTTAAAATCAAAATGACCACCAGAGAAGAAAAAACTCGTAGAAAAATTATTGCGCAGTATTTTCCCAATTCATTCGTCTACCCAATTCATTCGTTTGCGGACGGCAGCACGACATTTGTCATTCATAATTTTTCAAAAAACGTCCGAGTTCTTTGGAGATTGAGAGTAAGAGGCAAAATATGAATGGCACACTTCTTAATGACTTAAAAAAAATCTCCGAGTGGGGTCTTGCTAATAGAGTAGAGTTTAATGCAAACAAGACCCAGTGTTGCCTGTTAACCCACAAACGAATGAACTGCCCCTTAGCTCCCTTGAATATGAATGGTGTAGATCTTTTGGAGTCAGATGCTCTTGACGTTCTGGGCATATCGATACAATCAGACCTTCGTTGGAATGATCATATTTTTCATGTGTCGAAAGAAGCGGCCAAGTGCCTAGGCAGTGTGAGATTTTATCAATCTAGGAGGACAAAAGTAAAAAAAAACATCCAAAGAATTCATTATTTTTTTCTTGAAAATAAAGGTAGTACACACATAAAGCCATGCCAAAAGTTTGAAAATGATTGCTTTATCAGATATATCTAAAACAGCAGTCGTAAAATGGTGCTTTTTGTGTTTTTCAAAATTATTCTGAAGCCTCAAGAAAGTAGTTTTTGTATTCAGTGCGCTGATTAAAGTTGTTAACTTTTAAACTTTTTTCGCAATAGAAAACTTTTGTGAAAATATGTAGATTAATTCAAAATAAAATAAGTCGCTTAATAAATCTGAGTTTAATTTAAATTAGCGATGGAAAATGCATCATAAATAAGGAAAGATAAAATCAGCTAACACTTTGATGGACTGCCAAAAAGTTTGTATGCATGCATATGCATATAAATTCAATTTTTTATTAAATTTCACTCTCTTAGATAGTTCATACAAAAATTTAGCTGCTAGTTTTTGCAGATAACCAAAATATTTGTATTTTACGTAGAGGCCTTAATATTTCAAGAATGCAACTTTATGATGTCAAAAAAAATGACAAAAGCCCAAAACCATCATTAAAAGCTGATAATGCATACTAAGATACTATCTAAATGCAATGCTGTATACTACAGTCAAAAATCTTGAACTAATTTTAAATCCAATCATTGAAATCATGGCTTTATTTAATTTTTTTTTTTTATTAAGTTTCAAACTCTTTAAACGATTAAAATGTTTCTTAATCAAGCGAGGAATAAAATTTAGGCTGGGCCACTCTAGGACGAAATCAAGAACCAAGACATACATGGAAATATTGCATAAAGGTTTGATAACTTCGAACCTTGTAGTTAGCTCATATATAAAAAAAACAAACTATAATCCAACACCACTTGATAATGCATAACTACAGTGAGTTATGGAACTTATAAAATTACCAAGCACTGAATCAGAGTCAGAGTTAAACAAAAGAATAGAAGGAAGTGAGAGAAATTCTACAAGCTAAAATCAAGTTCTGAATAACTATTACTTTGTTAATTCTTATATTTTAACAGCTTTTTGATAAAAAATTAATAGGTTTTTCTTTGGAAAACTAAATTTCTGCAAGTTCTTCTAAAAAGGAATTAATTACAATAACAGAGAAGACACACAATTTTGTGTTGTTCTAATGCAATTAAAATTAAGTCTTTCAAAGTCAGAACAGAGAGCGTGAATTTTCCTTTATAGGCAAATCAATGAAACACCCTGTAATTAAGAGGGTGTTTGAGATAGACCCCAGCTCCGGAACAATTTTTTTTTAGGAATGAGCCAAGGAATCATATCACAACAAACTAGAATTTTGTCTACCTAGATTGGTCAAATCGCACACTGTGAAACGGTGCAAGCGATACTTCACCCCATCTGACCTTCGAGTGATCTATACCTCATAGATAAGGCCTAAAATGGAGTACAATTCGCACATTTGGGCAGGAGCTTCGAGATCTTATTTGGAGCTTCTGGACCGAATTCAACGCCGCACTATGTAATATTTTGGCATTTGAGCGATCAAAACTATAAGACGCAAAGTATGGAATCTAAATAATATTTTTTACGATTCTAAATGAAAATTGTACGAGCTTTTCGATTTTGGTAACCATTTTTTTTTATCTGTGATACATTCTGAGATGTAAGGGCCGGAAGTTTGAACTTTTTTCTCCTCTGCGCAAATGTTTAAAATCAAACATTATTTTTTGACTTTAAAACTGTCTTATAAGCAAACGCTTAAAGATTTTAAGTTACGGTTTTTTTTTGTAAGCACTAGTAAGATATTATTTAGCAGTAAGTTTTAGTTTAGTTATAAATGAACTTGTCTGTTGAACGCAGGCTCTGAAATCCAAAAACCTTATTTTGAATGCATTTTTCAAATTTCGGTAAACTTTTAAAATTTGGAACGAGTTCGCACAAAAAAATAACTATGGCACAATAATATTAGGGTATTTCTCTTTCCTACTAAAAAAAAATGTGGGCCCCCCTGATCCCCTGTCGAACAAACTTTTCAATTTAAGAAAAAATGACATAAATTTTTTTTTATTTTCGTGGGAAAAAACTTACAAAAACTTACAGCGACAGTTTATACTACGAAAAATAAAAAGAATATAAAAATATTTCATAATATGCTGTTAACTATGGTTGATGGTAAAGTTGCGCAGGCTATATCAGGTAAATTTTTCATCGGCCCTGGACTGTGTAAATCTATATTAATTATTATTTCTTTTTTTTCATTATAAAGGAAGCAAATCCTCAAGCTCTTGTACTGTGTGTCATGAGACACAGAAACAATTTAGTCAGAAGGATAGAACTGTAGCTAATGATGATATTGAGTCTATGTACCAACTAGGTCTATCACCCCTCCATGCTAGAATAAGGTTTATGGAACATTGCTTAAAGATAGCATATGACATAAAATTTCAAGATTTTAAAAATTCTTCGCCTGATTTCCACATACGAAGTACTAGGGAGCAAACCAGAATCAAAAATGAGTTTAGAGCCGAAGAAAAAAAAAGAATTCAAGAGGAATTTAGAGAAACGACAGGTCTACGTATTGATTTTCCAAAGCAAGGCTTTGGAAATAGTAATGATGGCAATACAGCAAGGCGCTTTTTTAAAAATATTGAAACTACAGCTTCAATTACAAGGCTCAATGCCGACATACTTAGACGTTTCCAAAAGATTTTGAACGCAATAAACTCTCGGCAGCTTCTTGATGCGGAAAAATTTGGAAAGTTTTCATTGGATACCCTTAATTTATATAATAGCATATATGGTGATTGGAAACATCTCACTCCGACAGTACATAAAGTACTATGTCATGGAGAAAATATTATAAAACACCATTATTTTCCAATTGGTGAGCTGTCCGAAGAAGCGCAGGAAGCGAAAAACAAAGATTACAAAAATTTTAGACTAACTAATACAAGAAAAAACAACAGGGAAAATGAAAACATTGATCTGATGACAATGTTGATGATTTCGTCTGATCCCTTGATAACTTCTGTTCGAAGAATTGAAAAAAAGGAACATACTGAAGAGGATAATGTGTTGCTTGGAATAGAAGATCTCCTAAAGGAATAAATTTTTGTTTTTTTATTTTTTGGTATTTGTCTATTGTATTTTATATATTTTGTGTTAGTTAATTCAATATAATAATTTATTAAATTTATTAAAAAACTCGTTAAATTTTTTCCTTGATCTGGCAACACTACTAAGACGTCATCAAATGTTCTAAAATTCTTTTTTTTTTTTTGTCTGATTGATTATAAATCGAATTTTTGGACCAATTTTAAGCTTATTTTGAGCTGTATGCACATTTTGGTAGTAGTAACTTTTAAAATACATTGATCACCAAAGGGTTAAAAAAACTTATAAAAACCATAGTTAATACTATAAAAACTTGCAAATTGGTTAGAACTATACTCTTTTTAAACAATAAAATGATAAAAAGTATTAGACAAAAATTTAAATTTTTGCGCTTAGTTTGGGGCAACCCTACTGAGCCCTCGAACGCTAATCCTAAAATTTTTCAAGCTACTTAGAAGGCCACATTGATTTCCAACCTAACTCAAAAAACCGATTGAAAATATCTTTATTCTTTCAAAAGTTACAGAATTTTGATCACTCAGGGAGAGAAATGTTACACTGTGCGCCGTGCGATATATATGATAGGATATAAAAACATTTTATCTCCTCTCAGTTCTCTTGGGCATCGCCGCAATGTTGGTTGCCTAAGCCTTTTGTATAGGTTCTACCATAGGAAGTGTTCAAGGGAGGTACATGGCCTGACGCCACTAGCTCGTGTATTTCCTAGGTCTACTCGGGCAGATTTTCATGCCCATCCCTTTACCATTGCAGCGGTGCCCAATAGAACCTCGCATTACCGAGATAATTCGTTTTTTAGTCGCTCGGTACGATTGTGGAATAATCTCCCTGTGAGCGATTATCTATGTAAGTTTAAAGCAAATCTTCACCGTCACTACTCCACCTTTCCACCCTCCAACTAACTATCACCCGTCTTCCGAATTAACGCAATGCTTTCGCATCTAAAGGGGGCATCCCCTGAGCGTTGGTTTAGTTAAAAAAAACAACAAAAAAAACTTTTGAGAATCCAGTTGCTTTGTATGCTTATGTAGCAAGATCAGCCAATGTAGGTTATGTAGGTTAGTTTTCCTGCTAGAAACAATAACGTGAAACAATGTGGTCAAATGTTAATAAGCCCTGTAGCTCCTAAGAACGTGAAAATAGACCCCCCCCCCCACCCCCTCTCATACGATTTTTTGCTCAGCTCGATATAACCTTTCACCTCCGTATATAAAAGGTGTTTTTCCGTACTCACACTCTGTAACTTGTGGGACACTATTTTCTGTTTCCGTACTTTCTGTGCTTAAAATGGGAGAAGAAGAACAAGCATAAAACCGCTCTCTCGAGCACACAAAGTGCACAGAGAGTGCTAGAACTCAAGACTCCGAGTAAAGTAAGAACAAGCATCAAGAAGAACAAGCATTAACTTAACAAACAAATTGACGATAATTTTAATTGGCGCACTTTACGTTTGACATGTCTGCAGTCAAAATCAGCTGTTTTGTGCTTACAACTTACTAGAAGCTGTTTCCGTACTTTTGCAACTATTCTCACATTTTATTTTTACTCTCTCAGTTTGAACTTACACACATCTTACACAGTGTAGAGTACGGAAACACACCTATAATGTTAAGTTGCATTTGTTACTTTTTAGTAAACTTAGTAATAGTCAGTGACTTTTTACTTACTTACATAGGTGGCGCCTACAACCGTAAGTCGGGTTTCGCCTGGTGTAAGAAATCCCGCCCGATTTTTATACGCTTTACTATGTGACTTTTTAGTAAACATTATTTTGAATTACTGAAAAATAAAATATGAAAATCATTTAAAGTTTGAGTTTAAGCTATTATTTTAATTGTTGTTCTACTTTTGTCGATCACATTCGATAATTCTCCTTATAATAATAAACTTTAAATTATTGAAAAAACCAAGCGCAGACATTTTAAAAAGTTTCTTCTTTGAGAATTACAACGCCCACTTTGCATTATAGCATTAAGGCACTATATTTTAACCCTAAAACTTTCAAGTATCTACTTATCCCCAAACATAGATTGACCATTCGGTCCAATGTGAGGTCGTGTAGTGCAGAGTAAATCTGCGCAAGAGATTAACTACTTATTTGTTCTCTTTCCATACACCCTTGGACTAAGCTGAGGTCGCGAGTTTTGCGTTTTTTCGGTTTTTTCTCTGAGTATTTAATTTACTACAAGAATATTCAGGAATGTACTGCAGTTAGCTGCATAAATTGTACTATGTTCGTTTTTATAAGGTAATAAATAAGCATTTATGTAATTTTTTAATGGGAAGTCATTTTAACTTGGGTAGGGGCTTGACAAAAGATATTTATTAAACAAAAAACACAAAATTTGTTTCTCGCATTCCTAGAGATGTTTGTGATGAATAATAAAAATATGCGCAAAATATTCAGTCTACGAATACTCGTATATGGGCTAATCCAGAAAATGGTCAAGCACTGGTGTAAAATGAGAAGTTATTACAAACTTTAGTGTTACACTCTAAAAACTTATTAAAAAGTCACTACAATAAATGTTGTGAAATTTCACGGCATTTATTGGCGATTTTGAAAAAATAATACGCTATGCAGTGGTTTTTTTCAATTCTGTTAAAAACTCAGCGTTTTTTTTTCAAAATAGGTATATTTTCTCTATGTTCACGCTATTACAGCGTGATGTCACTCAGAGAGTTCCAAAAACGCTTCAGTAGCGATATTTTACGCTATTGAAGCAGGTGTGATGTTCTCTCAACGATGATTTTAAGCGTATTTTTTAACAGATACATAATTTTCATCAGTTTGATGTGACCAACGCATGGAATAGTAACTGAATGCTTAATTTTAATTATATAATATTTATAAAATATATCAAATAAATTAAAAAAGTGCTTAGAAAAAAATATTTAAAAATATAACTAAAATGTATGAGTGTAGTTTATGTGCGTACAAAGTTGAGTAAATAATAATAAATAATAAATAACAAAACAATATATATATTTATTATTTTTAAGATTATTAAATTATTTTTTTTTTTTGTTAGTGCTTTTTTTAAATTAATATATTTTTTCTTATATATAACCTTCTATAATTGAACTTAACTTAATAATAAAATTATATATTTAAATGTTCTACCTTTAATTTAAAAGTGTTTATATTTTATATATAAAATGTTCTACTTGTAAATGTTATTTAAACGTCACAAATCGCAAGAAATCATTGAGACTTCTGTTTGATTTTATTAAATTCTCATTCTCCAATTATAGCCAAAAAAAAATCAAGCGTAAAAAAAAGGAAGCTCAGCATATGCAGCATATACTTTGAAACAGAGAGCTGAAAAGAGATGCGTGTGAGAGACTTCACGCATTTGAACCGTTTTTTTATTAGAAAAAACAAGAGAGAACAAGATGAACAAGAACAGTTTTAGGAGAGAGTTATTTAACGAGAGTGCGAGAGCAATAATTGTAGGGAGAAAGTTATTACGCATTTCTAGCGTGAAAAGTTTTGAATTTTGCTCTCTGAAATAAAACTATATTAAATGAAGGAAATCTGTTGCCAGCAATAATTGCTGTAAATTCCCAACGATTTTTGTTAGATTGTAGGATATTATATTGGAGAAACATTTACATTTTATTTATTTAAGCAAGTCATACATTTATTACATTTATTACATTCTTTTTAGTAAATGTTTAGTAAATGTTTCGTAAATGTTTTTGTTTTATAATAAATGGAAGGTATTGGCTAAAGATAATAATGAAATAATTGAGGCAAGGAAAAACAATATATTATATTTTTTTCTTAATTACCAAATTACTTAGTTACTTAATTACTCTATATAATTACAATGGAAAAATCTGTGACGTCCGATACGAACAAATAAAATAATTTACTGTGACCTCTTACTTACTTACTTAGGTGGTTGTAACAACCCGCGTCCGGGCTTCGGCCGACCTCATCAGCTCTCGCCAGGCGCCTCTACTTTGCGCGCGCCTTCTCCAATCGGATACACCAAGTGAGGTTAGAGCTTCCTCAGCCTAGTCCATCCATCGGAGGCATGGTCTCCCTCGTCGTCGTTGACCAGCAACCCTCACCTCGAGCACCTTTTTCGCTGGAGCTTCGTCGTCCATACGATGGGCATGACCCAGCCAGCGTAGTCGCTGCACAGTTATCCGCCGAACTACGTCAATGTCTTCGTAGAGCTCATACAGCTCGTGGCTCATTCGGATGCGATAGTCATCGCCGACTCGAACAGGACCGAAGATTTTGCGAAGAACTTTTCTCTCGAACACCCCCAGAGCGGCTGCGTCAGTTTGCGAAACTACCCATGCCTCAGCGCCATAAAGCAGCACAGTTTTGTCGATCGGGAGAGGGCTCTGGAACTTAGTTGCTTACTAAGCCCGTAGTAGCACCTATTAGCAATTATTGTTCTTCGCTTTATCTCCAGGCTGATTTCGTTGTTGGAATTAATGGCGGTGCCAAGGTATACAAACTCCTTGACTACTTCAAAGTTATAGCTGCCGGATGAAACTTGGGAGCTTAAACGCCGCGCTCCCTTGTTTGTAGACAGCATATACTTTGTTTTACCCTCATTTATCGTCAAACCCACTTTGGCTGATTCCTATTCCATAGCGGCGAAAGCAGCGGTAACATCTCAATCATCAATATCATCAGCGTACGCAAGAAGCTGGACGCCTTTGTAGAAATGGTGCCATTACGATGCACACCAGCCTTTCGTACGATCCCCTCCATGATGATGTTAATGAGATCGCAAGACAGTGGATCGCCTTGCCTGAAACCTCTTTCGGTATTGAAGGTTTCGGAGAGGTCATTTCCTACCTTGACGGAGCTGCGTGTGTTGCTCAACGTCATTCTGCAAATTCTAATCAACTTTGCAGGTATACCGAACTCAGACATTGTTGCGTATAGGCAATCCCTTCACGGGCTATCGAACGCAGCTTTAAAATCGACAAAGAGATGGTGTGTGTCAATTTGATTTTCGTGGGTTTTCTCCAGGATTTGTCGTAGCGTGAAAATCTGGTCTATGGTGGACTTACCAGGTCGAAAGCCACACTGATAAGGTCCAATCAGTGTTTTTGTAATCGGCTTTAATCTTTCACACAGTACGCTTGAGAGAACCTTATATGCGATGGAAATAAGACTGATACTTCTATAACTTGCGCAGATTGTTGGGTCTCCTTTCTTAAGTATAGGGCACAGTACGCTGAGGTTCCAATCGTCGGACATGCGCCTTATCAATTCATCGCCGCCGGTTTTAAGCAATTCAGCTGCCAGGCCGTCAGCACCCGCTGCTTTATTGTTTTTGAGTCGTTGAATAGCAACTCGAACCTCTTCATGGCTAGGTGGTGGTACTTCGACTCCGTCATCGTTGATTGGTGGCACTGAACTGCGCTCTCCACGGGCGGCATTGGTGGAATCGTCGCCAGTAAGTAAATTGGAGAAGTGCCGTCTTCACAATCTCAGCACACACTGCGTATCCGTATTCAGATATCCATTTTCGTCTCTACAAGTGACCTCACAATGCCTTTAGTAAAAACTACGCATGGCTTTTCTGAAAGCTTGTTAAAATTATAAAAAATATAGTCTTCCGACTTTTTTCGTTCTGCTGATAAATTCGCAGATCTAGGCATAGTATGAACTTAGTCCCAAAAGGACTTCCGTTTCGTGAAACGTCCGAAAGCATGTTTAAAATAAAAAAAATTTATAAATATAAGTTTAATAAACATTGCTTTATATTTATTTTTTATTGTACCAATAGATAGCTTTTCGATAATATACACCTATCCCAAATATATCTCTGAATCGTATGAAAAACTTTTTCAAAAAAGAGTCCGACACGCTTGGATTTGCCCATATGTGTTATTTTTTTATTGCTTATTTGCTATCTACTGGTATAAGTAAAGCAGTGTGGTCTCACTCTCGTCGTTTCTTATTTTCACATAAAACAAAGAGGGTATCAGTGCAGGTATGAACAGAGTAGAAAAGCGATAGAGTATACTATTCTCCAGCAAGCGAATCCAGCAGGGCTCTAACACATAATATCTTGACATTAAATGCTCGATCATGCCTTCAATTTGCGATAAGTAGAATACTACTCCAGAGCTATACAACAATCAAAATATGAAGTAATTTTATTCACATCCCACCATTCACATCATTACATTTATCTTTGTTTTTCAAATTTTATGCGTTCGAATGAATTCTTGCTCTAGAAACTCATGTTATGGTTAAACAGTTACGAATGATACACCAATTTTAAGTGCTCAGCAAAGCTAAATGATATTTTTTTTTCATTAGATTAATGAAAATAATTTATGAGACCAGAAACGCGCATCAAAAATTGGCGTAACTTTTGTTCGGTGATTTTATATCGGAAACTAAAAAAAATCCTCCTTATCATTGCAGCCAAAATTCAGTTAAAATCAATCAACCTGCATGTTTCTAAACAATCTCGGCCTTGAATCGAAATCTTTGTGGTTTTGAAAATTTTTCCTTAACTTTTTTCACAATCTCAAAAGTCTTTATTCTCTCTCCATATACTTATATCAAATCAAATATTGAAAACTGCTTAATTTGTCTTGTCTTCTTTTTTTCCATTAAGCTTTACCACCCATAACCAAAACATTCTTCAAACTCAATTTATAAAATCCATTTCCTGATGTTTTTACTGCTCCTGGCAAAACAATAAAAATCTCGTCAATTTTCTCTTTATTTACTTTTACACTCACAGCTGCTTAAGCTGCAAACTTAACATATGTTCAACACGTTTTGCAATTCATTACCTTAACACGAAACAATTCATTTCTATTGTGAATTTTGATGGATTTTTCAGCTTTAGTATACAAGGAATTCATTAGAGTTTTTCTAAATGTATTAAGCAGAAAAAAAATAAAACATTTTGCTTAACGTGCAAAGACTTAAGCTGCGTCAATCCAATTCAATTAAGGTGCCATGCTTAGGGCAGAATTTGAAAAAAAAATACAATGTCTTTTTGCCACATTTATGCCAGCAGTAACGCAGTTACTCCCGCCCGCAGCATACAATCTCGACTAAATCTATTTTTAAACACCCACTCATACGTTGCCTGTCGACTATTTATGCATTTGCCTCACTTCTATTTTTCTAATCCTGCAAGTCTTTTTCAATCCAATTTTTTTTTTTTCTCTCTTTCTTTCTGCTCGTCATCGCCCACAGCAACAACACGCTGTCAAGGAACAGAGAAGAAATGCAAATTGAATTGAATTTTTTCCATGCCTCTGCACACTACGCTGTATGCATGACCATAAAATTTCATTTCTAAGGATTTCAGGCAAGCTGCTATATTTGCGGTTGAACCATGGACATCATATGATTCTACTGGTGCCACGCCTTATCTTCTTATATTTACGATGAAAATAACGCTAACGTTTGTACGTCACTCAGTCATAGGAAATTTAATCAAGCAACATTTGACATTCCTGACATAGCTCTAGCATGATGAGTTGAATTCAGCTACACGAAGGATTTGATGAAATTAAGGATATTACATGAAATATCAAGATTGCATGAGCGTTGGTGTGTGCGTCTGTGTATGTGTGTGTGTGTGTGTTTGAATGAATGCGAGCGAGTATATTGTGTACAGCAAGCAATGAGAATGTTTGTGAATTTTTTGCTTTTATTTCAATAAAGCTGCAAAGTGTTTCAGACGAACGTACAGCCAGCTTATAATGAGCTCACATGAGGTAAGCTGGCAAAATATATGCACACACACACACACACATACGTGTATACATCAATATATGTGTTTGTGTATAGTTGAGTAATTGTTGTTGTGGCTTCAGTTTTAATGAACGCAGCAAAGCAAAATTCATTAAAGCATAAATAAATGAGCAGCGGACGTACATATTAAAGACGTCAAAGGGTTAACAATATTGTAAAATTTCAATTAAACGACATGTTGAAGTTAAGTGAAAAAAGTCAAGGACACAGATATGAAGCGTTAAGCAACTGTATTTTATAGTGTTATGATACATGTTGTTCTCTGTAGTAATGATGAACTTAAAAAAGAGAAAAAGTGAAATAAAAATTTAACTTTTGGTGGTAAATATGAAATATAATTTGTGTCCGAGCGGTTTCGTTGGTTTTGTGGTTTTGTGGTTTATTCGGTTTCGGTTTTATTTACTGACAGTTTCGGTCCCAGTTTTGATCCAAGGCTCAATATGGGTGAAACTGAAACTTAAAAGTCTTACGCGAAATCTCATATTTTGTATGAAATATGACAAAAAGTTATTGAAAAAATTAAAATAATTTTAATTATATATTAAAATTTTTTATTCTAATGGGAGCAGGCCAATAAGTAGTGAGCCTTACTAAGCAGATAGCAAAATAAAAAAGTAGACAGTGGGGGACTGCCGACCGAAGTCAAAAGTTAAAGATACAAAATAACAATGCAGTTATGAATTTCCGAAGAGTCGGAAAATCAGACGCGTTCTACTTTTTCAACCCTTTTTATTAATTTATGCTATTTTTTAATTTTATATATAATATATTTGAAACACAATTACTTTGCTTGGTAATTGGCGCGGTAATCGGTTAGTAATCGTTTCAGTAATAGATTGGTTATCGCTTCGGTAACTGGTAATCGCTTCGATAAACAGTAATGTGTTGGTAATCGCTTTGGTAATTGGTAATCGGTTGGTTATCGCTTCGGTAATCGGTAATTGATTCGACAATCGGTTGGAAATTGCTTCGGAAATCGGTTAGTAATCACTTCGGTAAATGGCTCGGTAATTGGTTTGTATTCGGTAATTGGTTCAGTAGTACGGTACGGTAGTTTAGTAAACAAAAAAAGCTCATTAAACCTAGCATTACCACGGCATTAGCAATGCTGTAAAATACAACAGAAATGAACAGCTGAAATCGTGATAATATCGCTAACAGCGTGATGATATCGTTAACAGCGTGATGATATCGCGAATCTTTAGTTTTGATTTTTACCAAAAAGTGTTCAACGCGCCTAAAGAACTTTTCACTTCAATAAAGGTTCTATTTTTTTGACAAGTTCCTTGACTAATTGTGGCGCGATATTCCAATAAGTTTATTTTTGGCTATCATTGTCAGTAACCATCTTCTAAATTTGTGAAACAACAAAAAAATAAACTAACACTTTGGAAGTATGGAAGGAGGCTAGTGTGACTGTGCTTTTGAAGTCCCCTGACAGGCTGAGGAGTAATCCTCGGTCATATCGGGGCATCAGCCTACTTCCGGTGCTTGGAAAAGTACTTAAAAAGTGTTATGGTGCAACGGCTTCTTAAGTGGAAGAGTGCTGCTCTCTGTGGAAACCATTTTGATTTTCAGAAGGGAAGAAGTGTAACTGATGCGTGGTTATATGTGAAGAGGGTTGTAGGTGAAAGCAGATCCAAGTATGTCTTGGGTCAGTTTGTTGACTTTATGGGTGCATTCGACTATCTGTGCTGGGACAGTGTGCTCATGCTTTTGAGAGAGGTAGGTTGTCGGGAGGGTAAGCTCTGGAGGCGTTACTTTTCCGGCAGACGTGCATGCGTTGTGGGGATTAATAGGTGTGTGTGGATAAATGTTGTTCGATGTTGTCCTCAGGGTTCCATCTGTGGTCCATTCATTTGGAACCTTATGATGGATCCCTTGTTGAGGAGGCTTTGACAACTGTGTGAATGTGTGGCGTATGCCGATACCCTCCTTATCTTGGTTGAAGGCCAGTCTCGTGCTGAGGTGGAGACTAGGACAAGGGAGGCCATGGGCATTGTGTGTGAATGGGGTGGGAGTGTTGGTGTGAATGTGGCCATGATTAAGACGGTGCTGATGTTACTGAAAAGCAAATTATCACCCTTTCAACATCCATCGGTAAGTGTGAATGGGGTTGCTCTCAGATATGCGACGCAAGTCAAATATCTGGGAATAACCATGGATGAGTTTTGTTGTGCATTTGGTGGCCCTTAAGAACCGCCTCTTGTCAGTGGTAGGGAAGGTGCGTTGCCTGCTTCGAAGTGAGTTGGGTCTCAGTAGGCGGGCTGTGCGCCTCATGTATGAGGGCCTATTTGATGCTTGCGCAACATTTGGCGCTCCTATATGAGGTGATGTAGTCAGGTCTGCTGTGGGACATCGAAAGATACTCTCTTGTCAGAGAGCCATTCTGCTCGGATGCATGCCTGTTTGTCGCACATTATCCACGGAAGCTTTGTAAGTGTTGTTGGGGGTACCTCCTCTTGATCTCGTGGTGATACAAAATTGCGTTGCTTATGGGATCTAGAAGGATTTGCCTCCCTTATTGTTTGATTGGGTCTCGCATTCCGATCTAAGAGGTGTGCATGGAAGGCCAGGTTTTTTGAATGTGTGAGGTCTAGATGACAATCTAGAAGGAATGAATATGTTAATGGGCGGGTCACGTATAATCTTATATGTGATATTATGTTTGTGGCTGGACGCCCCGACTTTACCTTCAGCTTAAGCCTGGGTTTCCTTTTGACTGGGCATGGTTCCTTGAATGCATTTTTGTATGAGAGTAATCTAAGTGTGAATGAGTGGGGCATTAGTGAGGATAGGTTGCACGTAATTCGGTTGTCCTCTTTATGAGGATATTCGCGACTTGCGTGCAATGGGGATTTTGCGTGAGAATGGGGATTTCGACCTTGGGAATGCGCTTGCAACTAGTGAGCAAGTTTCCAGGTTGAATCAGTATGCATGTGAGGTGTTTGAGAGGCGGCGCTTTAGGCAAGTTTAAGTTGTGATATTCATTGTGTAAATGTGTGTGTGAGTGGGGACTATGGTCCGTAGTGTGAATGGTGTGTGTATGTTGCGTGTGTGGGGCAGGGCTCATCTTTTTATGAGCGTTGTTTTTGATTGGTGACCAGTCCAGAGCTGTGACGGGCTAAAACTGGGAGCAGCCGGGGCGTCGGCTACGACGTCTGACCAATGACTTTTAAACTGGTACCATGGACAGTCAGCGGCCACCGGTGTATGTCTGGCTTTTGCTGGCATATACTGGGCTGACTGGAATGGGCTGGCGGGAGCTTTCGTGGTGGCTGTGGTTTACCACACATATCGCGGGCAGAGCTATCCAGCTCGGTGTGGTTTGCACTCTCAAACCGGGCGCCATACCGTTTAGTATGAAAGAGGTTTTAGATAGGCCTCCACACCCACCAAGGGTTGCGAAGTGTCATCACAACATGGAACTAATTTGGTACATTTGAACCCTCAAAGGGGCGCCGACCGACGCTTTGTGTTGGTTCCAATTGTTATGGAACAACGTTGAATTAAGCCTTCACGGCAGGTATCAACGTTAAACACAACCAATTAATTAATTCCCTATAACGAACTCCTATGCAACGCAATTCATCTTATTACAAATTCTATTTTTTATTTTACATACTCTCCTATTTTATTCTATTTTTTTAAGTTTTTCTATACTTTTATAATTTTCTATACAACGAAGACTGAATGCTGTCACTGCTGTCATGGTTGTTTTTTTTTTTTAATTTACTTGAATTTTGCAAAATTTTGCAAGGTTTTCATACCAAATATTTCAAAATCAACATGACGTATGAGTGACACTATTTCATGCAATTAATTATTATCACTCATACGCCAGCATGCCAGTAACCAGAATTTTACATAAAAAGTAAAAAGTAAACAGTAAAAAATTAAAAACGCAATTTGTTCATTGTAATTTCTTCAAGCAAAAGAAGGGCGTTTTCTTTTTAGGGGACTTATATCCATTTTTTCTGAAATGTGTGTTGAATAAGAGGATAACGAGATATCGGTAAAAGGTATTGATTTAAAAATTTTTGTTTGTTTATAAAGAAAAATTTTATTTAAAAGAAAAATATATTTTACAAAAATTGTAAAATGCAAATGTAAATTGTAAAAATTTTGTTTGTGACGTCATTTGATCGTTATAATAAAATTTCTGAGGCACCAAGAAAAAAATCGCCTCGCAAGATAACCCAAAAACTAGTCGGCCGATTGACTTGAAACTTGTTGTGGGCCTTAAGCAACATATTTTTCAGGGCTTTACGTCTATTTCTTTACTTTTTATGGTCAACAAATACAATTTGTTGTAAAATTGTATTGTATACAATCGTATACAATTACTTTTACCCTCAAATTATAAATTTTGAACTTCGCGAACCACCATTTTTATATAAATCAAAAATTTTGAAAGTTTTAAGTGTGTTCTTTAACAAGATTTTTCTTTGGTTTTTTCAAAATTTTCCAAATTCGAGATTTCCTGCGCGCCAAAGAGATCTTATTTCTTAGTGACTCAGGGATTTAATTATTACGAAAAAATTATGTCACAAAGAAAAAAGAAATTATATTTCTTAAAACTAAATATTAGAGATGCAACGAATAGTGATTCGGCTGCATACCAAGGCCGGATTGCCGAATATCCGGCGGCCGGATAGTAGGTCCTCGATGTCACCAAATTCGTTAGACTACAGTTTGAATGCTGCCATTTGTTTATGGCAAATAAAGTTCAAAACACCTTTTACACAATAAAATAATTACTGCTACAATAAATGGTATGTTTCCGTACTCGAAATTTTTAGTCTTATTTACCAGTTTACCAGGTATTAGTCCGAGAAGCGTTCCCATATTCGAGAGAATAAAATATTTCCCCTCCCTTGGCAAAAGTTGCAAGTTTTAGTCCAAGAAATTTTTTCATGGCAAAAATGGCAAAAGTCTCAAACTGCTTAAAATCAGTCTTGCAAACAGCTGAGCAAAGAAATTGAAAAATATCAAAAGCTCTATAAAATAAATAAAAGCTTTTGCAATAGAAACCAAATTCATGGGAAAATATGTAAAAACTCTATATAAATGTTAATTTGATAATTGATTTCCATATTGCTTAAAATCTTTAATCATCAAGCTAGCGCTGGAGCTGAATCAAGCAAATCTGTTTTTGACAAACGACTTTATTTGACAGCTTACACAATTTTAGTTCGAAAAGCCTTCCCGTACTTTTTTTGTATTTTGCTATATTTTTGAGAGATTTTTTTCTTACGCTCACGCTTTTGACAGTTTTACAATTTTTAGTGCAAAAAGTACGGGAATATACCTAAAATCTAAATAATTTTTACTCCTTTTTGTTCAACGTTAGTTCTCTTTTCAAAAATTGAAGAAAAAATTCTGCGAGCGAACGAACGAACAAAATTTTAATTTCGATTTTCTACGAACGAACAACTATTTTCTAAGAACGAATAAACAAACAACTTCTTTCTACGAACTAATGAACGAACATCAATTTTCTACGAACGAACGAACGAACGAACATCAATTATCTACGAACGAAAATCTCTTTTCATACTAACGAACGAACGAACATAATAAAAAACTGTTGAAAATAGTTAATATCAGCCGTAGCTGGACTCTTAGAGGGGCTTAAATTATGAGCTCGTCCTATTATTTTTGGCCTCTTAACATTTCCTTCGAACACACCTACCCTCTATGTGCCACCCTTCTTTGGGTCCCGATAAAAAAACACAAAAACTGTTGAAAATAGTTTATATCGGCCGTAGCTGGACTCCTACAGGGGTCAAATATATGCGCTGATCCACTTATTTTTTGCCCCTCAACATTTCACCCGAACACACTCACCCCCTATCTACCACCCTTCTTTGGGTCCCCACACAAAAAACATCTATTTTCTACGAACGAAGGAACGAACATGCATTTTCTACGAACAAACGAATGAACATCTATTTTCTACGAACGTCTATTTTTTCGAACGAACAAACGAACATATATTTTCCACGAACAAACGAACGAACGATCAAAATATTTATTTTATTTCTCTACGAACGAACAAAAATTTTTATTTTTTTCTACGAACGAACGTTCGTGCAAGGCTCTGGCTGAGCCTACCTTATAATTGTGTCATGGTTCCAAACTTTGATACGGTGAAATACTTCAACCTGGCAATACTTTAATTACTTACTAACTTAGGTGGCCGTAACAACCCGTGTCCGGGTTTCGGCCGACCTCATCAGCTCCATCGGAGGCATGGTCCCCCTCGTCGTCGTTTACCAACGAACCTCGCCTCGAGCACCTTTTTCGCTGGAGCTTCGTCGTCCATGCGAGCGTAGACACTGCACAGTTATACGCTGAACTTCGTCAATGTCTTCGTAGAGCTCATACAGCAAGGGGTTTATTCGGATGCGATAGTCATCGCCGACTCGAACAGGACCGAAGATTTTGCGAAGAACTTTTCTCTCGAACACCCCCAGAGCAGCTGCGTCAGTTTGCGAAACTACCCATTCCTCAGCGCCATAAAGCAGCACAGGTAGAACGAGCGTCTTGTAGAGTGTAAGTTTTGTCGATCGAGAGAGGACTCTGGAACTTAGTTGCTTACTGAACCCGTAGTAGCACCTATTAGCGGCAGCATTTCTCTTGGTTCTGCTGGCAATATCAATGTCATCAGCGAACGTAAGAAGCTGGACACCTTTGTAGAAAATGGTGCCACTACGATGCACACCGGCTTTTCGTACGATCCCCTCCATGATGATGTTGATACCAACCATGATGATGTGGATCGCCTTGTCTGAAACCTTTTTCGGTATTAAAGGTTTCGGAGAGGTCATTTCCTACCTTGACGGAGCTGCATGTGTTACTCCGTCAACACAAAGTCTAATCAACTTTGCAGGTATACCGAACTCAGACATTGTTGCGCATAGGCAATCCCTTCTCGGGATATTGAACGCTGCTTTAAAATCGACAAAGAGATATACATATAACCTTTACAAAAAAAAATTCCTGAATAATCTTTACAGTATAGATTTCAACCCTGGATAACCAATCATAGTTCTAATACGTTAAAACCAATCTTAGTCGATTCGACTAACTTGAGGAGCTTGAGGAGCTGAAGGTACAGAAATACATATAAAACTGTTGAAAATGGAAAAACTTTAATTCGTTTTACTTGGAATAAAAAAACACAAATATTGGTGCTCGATTTTTATTTTATTTAGATATATTATTTTTAGCTTTTTATTTTATGAGATCGAGCTACATCACTTAAAGTTAGTCGAAACGACTAAAATTTGTTATCCAGGATTAATGTATAAAAATCTTTTTATTATATTAAATAAATCTCTTTAAAAAGAAAATCCAAAAAATTATATTTTAGCTTTTCCAACAAGAAATGCACAAAACACGCAACTTAATACAGAAATATCACCTTATTTTACTTAGACGACAATACGTATACATACTTTACTTTACATACTTCAAAGTCACTTATTTCGAATATGCATATGTTGATAAAAACCTATGTAAATAAGTAACTACATTAATGTTTGTTTGCTTACTTGACATTTTTTGCACGCATTGACATTTTTGGTACATATTATATTCTGACTCGGAGCCAAGCAAAATGGCAAGTAAAGAAAACAAACAGGTGTGAGGATTAAATAAAATTTCATTTTTCTCATACACGCAGTAATATGCACACACTTGAACACTTACACAAGCAAACATACACACGCAAACTTATACAAGGACTTTCACACAAAAGACGCGCTCTAAGCATTTTATTGCAAAGTATTACGAGTTGAAAATAAGAGCAAAAACAAAATTTAACCTTAGACGATAAAAGCTTTAAATGTTGAACCAATAATGGAACAAAAATTCTTTTATTACACTTTTATCACTTGCTAAGAGAAGAAGCATTTATCTCATTTTATTTTATTTTTTTTTTTTTGCAGTTCTTCTTCTGGCACTGATGGCAGAAATGGCAGCAACGGTTTCTTACTTTTAGCATAAAATCCTTTTTATAACCATTTTAAGACATAAGTGCAAAACATGGAAGGCTATTAAATTCATGCCTTTGGTATTTACATTTTTGTGCCATGCAGATGTCAGTTAATGTTTATATGTAAGCGTGTATTTGTAATTGATGCAACATATGTAGATACAGCGACCAAAAGGAAATCCTTCTGTGATACTACAGTCTGTGAAACAAAACTATATTTTATTTATTATAACTGCAGCACATACCAAATTTGTAGAATAAAGCTTAATTTTTAAATATGGGCATTTAGCCGAAAGAATCATCTTGTCAAAAAAAAATCTTTTATAAAAACCTCTATTATCTTCAGGAATAAACAAACTTTTGGATTTTTACACATTTTCAGCTGAATCCATTTCCCATGAGAGAACAAGTACAATTAGGATTAAACTGTGTTCTTTCTCGCTTATAATGTTTTATTATTGCTTTTTTCTCTTTACAATTCGTAGCTTTAAGAGATATGTTTCTATTGCACTAGCGGCTGGGAACCAGCCTTACTATGGAAGCAAACCAAGCACGTTTAAGGCTGGCAATACATTTAGAGGCATCGCAGAATCGAATTTTTTTCATTTTCAGTGACTTAAAAATATCTCAAAAATATGTAAAATATGTACAGATATCTTGAATATTAAGAAAGTTATAAGCTTGAAAAGAGACTCGCGCGTATGTTAGTATACGTATATAATATAAAAATCAAATTACTAAAGCTGCTTTTTTATGATATCATTTATTTTATCTGCTCAAACCGGTATATTTGGAAAGGGGAATATTCCAAAGAATGTTAACAATAATTATTTTGTGTGTATATATACTATTTTATAGTGATTTGATTGAGTTTTGAGCACTAACTTCTTCGTATTATTTGTTCTGTATAACTTTAATGTCGTTTTTCTTATAACAACGTTTTTCAAAACTGCGGGCAACCTAGCTTAAAAACTACTTGACCGATCCTAACAATATTTGAAAGAACTTTTTCAATAATATGTTAACCAATCTGAAAAAAACTGGTTTTTTAAAATAGCCCTTTAAAAACGTTTTATTCGAAATTTCAAACAAAAAATAAATAAAAAATGCAATTGTTTTTTTCCAAGTACACTCTAAAAAGGTTTTGTTGAAATTTACTGCAATAGTTGTGGGCAACAGTTTAGCTACTATAGCTGTAGTAAATTTACACACCTTTATAAAATTCAACATTTGTTGTTTACTATTGATATGTAGTAAAATTTAACAGTTGGTGTTTAATTTTGCTTAAAATATATGGTAATATTTAAGCTTTTATATATGTATTGTAGTAAACTTACACATTAGTTGTTTAATGTTGCTATCATTTTTGTATTACTATTGCAAAATTACAACCTTTATATGAATAATATTCAACAACTTTTGTTTACTTTTACTACAATAATGTAGTAATACAAAAATTACTACTGCTATTTACTAATATTTAACACCTGTTTGGCAATTAAAACTGAAGTAAGCTTCAGCTAATTTTATGATTGATTTAATATTCATAAAACATACAAATCTGAATAAAAAAAAAAGAAAAACTTTCAAGTACGTTGCACCAAGAAGCTATATCAATTTGTCGTTAGAGTTATAGAAATAAAACAAAGCATTCTTATAATCAATTTTTAAATATTTATTAAGCACTTCTCGCACACATTCCAATATAAATATTGAGTAAATTACAAGGCAAAAAATATTTACAATCTTAGCTTAAAATTAAAACACGTTATTTAACACAATTTTTGTAATTAGAGAAGCGGATACCGGACTGAGTAATAAGCTGCTTACTTGCTCATTTGCCTCTCAATTATACAATTGATGTTGAAAATTCAACACACATACATATGTCTATTGGTAATGAAATTTATGACGAAAAAAAAGTTTAATATTAATATTGTAGCAAAATTCAACACATCTTGTTTAATTTTACTAAAGATTGTATATAATTTTAAACATTAAAAATTTACAATAAACCTTGCAGTGAAATTACACTCCAGTTGAATTTAAACAAAAAATTACTATTATAGTTATAGTAAATTTGTGTTTATTTTTTAGAGTGTACACTCTTAAAAGTGTTTGTTGAAATTTACTGCAATAGTTGTAGGCAACAGTTTAGCTACTATAACTGTAGTAAATTTACACACCTTTATAAAATTCAACATTTGTTGTTTACAATTGATATGTAGTAAAATTTAACAGTTGGTGTTTAATTTTGGTTAAAATATATGGTAATATTTAAGCTTTTATATATGTATTGTAGTAAACTTACACATTAGTTGTTTAATGTTGCTATCATTTTTGTATTACTATTGCAAAATTACAACCTTTATATGAATAATATTCAACAACTTTTGTTTACTTTTACTGCAATAATGTAGTAATACAAAAATTACTACTGCTATTTACTAATATTTAACACCTGTTTAACAATTCATAAAATACACAAATCTGAATAAAAAAAAGGAAAATCTTTCAAGTCCGTTGCACCAAGAAGCTATATCAATTTGTCGTTAGAGGTATAGAAACAAAACAAAGCATTCTTAAAATCAATTTTTAAATATTTATTAAGCACTTCTCGCACACATTCCAATATAAATATTGAGTAAATTACAAGGCAAAAAATATTTACAATCTTAGCTTAAAATTGAAACACGTTATTTAACACAATTTTTGTAATTACAGAAGCGGATACCGGACTGAGTAATAAGCTGCTTACTTGCTCATAACCAAACTTGAATGAGAGTATGATGCAATTACAATTGATATATACAATTGATGTTATATATACAATATATATACAATAAATATATACAATATTCAATTGATGTTGAAAATTCAACACTTACACATGTCTATTGACAATGAAATATATGATGAAAAAATAGTTTAATATTAATATTGCAGCAAATTTCAACATATGTTGCTTAATTTTACTAAAGTTTGTATATAATTTTAAACATTGAAAATTTACAATGAAACTTGCAGTGAAATTACACTCCAGTTGAATTTAAGCAAAAAATTAGTATAACAGTTATAGTAAATTTGTATTTATTTTTTAGAGCGTACGTATAAATTTTAAAAAAAAAAACTTTTTTAAAATTCTATTTCATTCAGATAGCAGATATTTTCATTACGCTTTTCATTACGTTTTAAAATTGATTGTTGGTATAAGGGAGTCGCTAACTTAATACCTGATCTCAGCACTGAAAAAAAAAATTGTGTACACTAGGGTGGTCTCATAAAACTTGTAAATTAACTAAAAACAGTTTTATGGGACCCCCTAGCGTAAACATTTTTTTTCATTGCTGACATCAAATATTAAGTCAGTGACTCCCTCATAATACGAGCACATGAATAAAACTTTCAAATTAACAAAAACAGTTTTATGGAGCCACCCTAGTGAAAAAAATATATTTTTCAATGCTAACGTCAGATACTAAGTCAGCGACTCCATTATACTACCAGCAAATGTATAAAACTTGTAAATTGACAAAAAACAGTTTTATGGCACCACCCTAGTGTAAAAAAATTTTTTTTCAATGCTGAGGTCAGGGCCCTGTTTCTCAAAAAATACAAGTCTTGTACTACAAGTCAAATACTTGGGGAAATTTTTATTTTTTCAAGCTTGAAAGCTTTTTACTTGTAATACAAGATTTGTATTTTTTGAGAAACAGGGCCCAGATATTAAATTACGCGACTCCCTCATACCAACAACACGTGTATTAAACTTGTAAATTAACAAAAAACAGTTTAATGGGACCACCCTTGTGTAAAAAATATTTTGATTTTCTAACGTCAGATATTACATACAGATATTAAATCAGCGACCCCTTTATAAGTACTGTTTGTCCATTTAAAACATATTTTTAAATCACATAAGCGTGCCCCGGCTAGCACACAGGCTGCTCTGTGCTGTGCACCGGTGCTGTGCTACGACTTCAGCTCCGTGCTCGTTTGCGATAAAAATTGTGCTGAGGCAAAAATAATTTCACACTGTACATGTGAACGTGCTATTTTGTTTGCCCCCAGCTCTGAATGAAGTGTGCTGGAGCTGGTGCTCGGTGCTAGCATATCGGTGCACTTTTCACATGTGCTTGCTGTTGAGTGCGCAGCACACTGCATGGAGCTCCGGTGCTGGTGCTATTGGGTGCGCACCTTTTCGAACCCTACTTTTGGCAGAGAACATATGTTTTCTAGTGACTTTCAAACCTTAGCAAACCTTCAAACTTTTGAACGATAGACGAGACGACAGTGATGCATTTATATGAAGCAAATACTTGACGATATCACCGAAAAGTATCGTTTGAATGTTGATCGTTTTGAAAGTTACGCGATGAGAGCCCTGGTTTAAAGCATGATATTTATGCTTATTTTTTTATTTATCCATATATATTTGTAACGATATGATTGTTACAATCTGCAAAGCTTTGCTGTAAAAGATATATTTAAAGCATTTTAATAGTTTTTGCCATAGATGAAAAGTACTCATTTTTACAGCAAGTTACTGCGAGTACTAGAAATCAATTTAAATTGAGTATCACATCCGTTAGGATAACTTTTAGTACATAGATCCGTTATATGAATGCATTTGCGTTTGTTTTGCTTGACAAAATACCTATTAAGTGCTTCTATTGTTCTTATGACAGAGAACAACCCATTTTTACTGGGAACTACAAATAAAACTTAATATAAAATACAATGTCACATCCGTTACAAAAAGAACATACTTTCGCTTGTAAAATTTTACTTCCATGATAAATAAAGAACGCTTCAATAGTTCTAGTCTAGAATACAATTCCGACTAAAAAAGCTATATATTATCGCTATGTTATAGCTATATATTATCAAAAATATTAAAAATTAAATATTAAACATTTTTTAAGTATCCAAAAAATTAGAATCAATATTAATTTTACAATACTCACATGAACGCTATTATTTAGTTTTATTTTACTTGACGATATATATTTGAAGTGCTTTCATAGTTTTCTTAGTGGACAACCCATTTTAATTGCCAACTATGACTAACACACGAAAAAAATTCAATGTCGCATCCGTTACAACTGCTAGATTGTTTTGTTTTTTAAGTGCATGAAAAAGATTTTGAATTTTATTTGATTTAAAAGAGTCACAACCGTTACATTGATGCATTCACTTGTGTAACTTGTCTTTATGTCAACATAAGCACAATTAAAATGTACCAACATGCTTATTTACGATTGAGACTTGTGTTGAAACTGTCACATCCGTTATACTAATACTTTTTCTCGTTAATATATTAGGCGAGTTGTTTAAAAAAAGTTTTCATAGTTGTGGTTACAGAAAACTCCGTCAATGCTGCAAGCTACGACTACAGCTAAATCAAAAATTTAGTGTCACATCCGTTACAACAACTGCACAACCATTATAAGAATAGAATACTTTAACTTATTACTAGATATATGAAGAAAAATCAGTATTTAGAATAGATTTAAAGAAATCACATCCGTTACATAAGCAAAAAAACTATCAAAATCAGTAAAAATTGATTAAGTAGGTTTTAACTTGAATAAAATTAAAATACATCCGCTACAACCACCAATTTACCACAAAAACAACTTTAAAATTTATTATTATAAACATAGATAAAAATTCAGAAATAGTCACATACGTTACATAAAAGTGTCTTATTTGCTTAATTTAAATTCACAAGAAGCATTGGAAATTCTTTCGTAGTTATTGTGCTAGATCAAAATCTATTTTCACCAGAAGTTTTGACTAAAACTAAATGAAAATTAAGTGTCACAGCCGTTACAACAGTTTATAGACCATCGTTATAATTAAACACTTTATTCAAATGTACCAAAGAGCGATGGAATAAACAAGTTATTCAAAACACCTTTAAAAAATCTGAAGCTACACAGCTTAGGAAATTTCCCCCCTCAGTTTTCATTTTTCACATCTCATTGCCTCATACAGCAATAATTGAATTCAATTAATGGCCCCTACAAAATTAATGATATATTCAAAAAATCACTGCGACTTTCTTGCCTTCTTTAGCACTGATTTAATTACATCCTCAAAAGTTTGCAAATCTTGTGACTCTCCCTCATTTCACACCCAAGTTAAACGAAATAAACTTATTTAATGAATTTTTTTTTTTTTGTCTGATTGGTTTATTTGAAATAAGTTTATGCTACGTTTTACGCTGAGAAAATAAATTGTTACATTTTACAATTTGTTGCTTGCGTACCTGCTAATGTTTTTGTGTTGTTGCAGCCACACTTTGCCTTGATAAATTTCAAAAGTTCAGCAATGAGTTGCACGTAGATAAACATGCATCAACGAACACGCTCTCACACACACACACACACAAAATACACACATTGCCACAAACAAATAAACAAAGCCTGCAACACATGCTGGCTTCAAATGTTGAACGTCTTAAAAACAATGCAGCAACATCAACAACAGCAACAGCAACTACAACACACAGCAGTCAAATGTTTTAGTTTTGTTGTGTTAATGTTCAGTGCACATATGTACAGTGCTGCCAAGTTTATTCAATTAAAATAATACCGGATGCGTGCGTAGTGCGGTTAATTCTGCTGAATGTGTTTGTGTCTTTGATACAGACGGCACGCAAGAATGTGTGAGTTGGTAAGAATTTGTGTCTGTGTGTGTAAGTAACTTTGAGGCTTCCATATTAAAAGTGAGAACAAATGCGTGTTCAACAGATTGCCAAGATTTTCCACGCAGATGTTGGCCTTCAAGCAGCTTGAAGCGGTTTGCGGAAGGATGCGAGAAAGAGGCAGGAGAAGCACTGCGTTGTTTTCTTGTTTAACTTAAGCTCATGAGCGGAAGCGGATGTGGAAGTGGAAGTGGAAGTACCCTAAGATGGTTGTGTAGCAGGTGGTAAATAAGAAGTTTGCTCTTTGTTTTTGCATGTGCTTTTGTTGTTGTTCTTCTTGGTTGCTTTAAGTGGAAATAAAACATTCAATTTGAAAATAAGTTTTCCAATTCTGTTCATGGCTAAAGAGCAAAAATTAAAATGCAATTAAGTTAAGTTTCATTAGTAGAAGCAAATTTAAATTTTATTTAAGTGAAATTAAAAGAATTCTCAACAGTTTAGTAAAAGCAAAGTTTTACGGAGTCAAGGTTTTAAGTTCGTATTATTGATTTTAACTTGCATAAGCAAACAAAATTGCAACGTTATATTTTTTATTGTTCAGGCTTTATCATAGTTAACAAATTAAATTCACTATCTCTTCATATTGTATGCTAATTAAGAAAAGTAAAATTTAAGAAAATCAATATATTTCGCTGTTTTGTGGATTTTTATCGTGATACTAGTACTAATAATATTGAATTTATAACTACAAATTTTGTTTTGATTTGCCTAGTTTTTGGGGCTGTTTACAATTTACGTTACACTTTTAGTGGGGGAGGGCGTCAAACATTTGTGATGAAGTGGGGGAGGGGGCGAAAGTCAGAGGTGTGTTATGACAAAAAAAAATTTTCAAAATTTTAAATTTTATTATGAAATGTTGGCCAAAAACATGTTACGTAAGTTATTTACAGCCCCTTGGAGTAAATACTATTATAAACAAATACTATAACATTGATCTTTCGGTATTCAAATCATGGTGACTAGATTAAAAAACGAACTTATACATTTTTGTTTATTTAATTACCACACATTATCGAGAAGTAACTGGAAACGAACGAACGAAAATGTCCATTTCAGCACTTGAAATAACTTTGACCGAAATTTTTTGCAGACGTCTTAAAAGTCGATTAATGTAAACACGCTTAAAAATTGCAAATCATTGATATTTCTCAAGAGTTATTACACACAAATGAGAAAAAAATTGCACTCTGTCTTTTTTATCTACTAAAAGCATTATTAAAAAAAAAACATTTTTGCATACTTGAAAATTATTCTTTATATTTGTTTTTGTAATAAATTCCATATGCAAAGTCGATATGAGAAAAAACGTTAATTTATTTTTTAGCAGAATGTTATTATGAATTCTGAATTTTTTTGTACCAAAATTTCAGGAATAAATCTACAATAGTTATGCTTTTATAATGTAAAAACAAATTTTGATCTAATATAAAATACAGCTTCAAAAACATTTTTTAAAAAGGTATCTTTTTTCTCCTTCGAAAAACTCCCGGAAGCCCTTAAGGGGTTACATGACAGTTTTTTTGAAGTCGACTTTTTTTTAATAATTTTGTATTTTATTAAATATTCTTAAGATTCAAAAAAAAAATTCATGGAAAAATTCCTACGGGTTCAAAAATTACAGCTGGATTAGTGAGAGCGCATTTTTAATTTTTGCGCGACCTACGTACGGCAGCTGGTACGTATATATACTTGTTTTACTTGCTACCTGACTTTTGGTGGTTGTTATTTCGTACCTACTTGAAGGGTAAAGGGTGAAGCCCGAATTGCTAAACGATTGCGAAAAACTATAAGAAACAGCACAACACAAGATAACGAAGGCATACAGTACGAAGCAGGCATGGCAGATTGAAGGTAACCTCTTTTTTTTCTTTGTTCACAAACTTTGAACGCGTTTATCTCGAAACCATGTTTTTCGTACTGGTTGCGGCACTAGCGTGTTCATTTTATGACTAAATTTTTTTTTTGTATTTTTTTTTAAATTTGATTCGCTATCGTATGACACGTGCTTTTTTTAAATTTTTTTTCGATTTTTTATAAATTTTTAAAGTCAATTTTTTTTTCGAAAATACACACTTTCAAATTTGGAACATCACCAAAAATTTAAAAAAAATTTGAAAAAAAGCTCGTGTCATACGATAACCAACTTTGTGAAGATTTAAAAAAGTAATTTTTTTTTCCAGACCGGACAATTTTTGCAACTCCCAGCGCTGCAACCACGAGGCCCCGTTTTTTTCTCTGCCGCCAGTTTGGAGCTCTATAAAACCACGTTGGAGTGAAAAATATATTTTTTTTAATCTTTTTCAATTCTTTACAATAATAAAAAAAATTTTGGAAAAATATTTGTTTTTGACTGAGTTGTGAATTTTTTAAAAAAATGTCTGTTTTCTCTGCCGCGAATGTCATGTCCCACCTTAAGAAACTACAAATATTTGCATATTTTATTTTGCAATTTGTTTTTTTTTTTTGCAAATGGAAAATTAAAAAAAAAAACTGAAATTTGTGATTCAGACATGTAGTTAAACACTTTTATCTTCAAAACCGTTAGTCCTAGAGATCCGTAGATTAGAACCGTAGAGATCTTAAATTGATCTTCTTGTGGTGTAGTTTTTACCTCTGACAGCATTTCCTTTATCAAGGAATAAACAGTAAAAAAAAAATATAAATTTTAAGCATAAGAAAAAGTTGTTGTTGGTATATTACCAGCTAAAATACGACAAGAAGTATATAAATAAAATACTATAAGAAGTGCAACAAAAACTAAAAATTCCATTTTCAATCAAAAATAAAAGTATTTTGCATGTTAAAATTGTGTAGGCAGCTTTTGAAAAGTTTGTTTAAATAGTAAGCATTCATTATATCCATGTGCAAGATTTGAAAAAAAATCAGAATCGTCAAAATCAATTTCTGAAAAAAGCGTCCGATTTGACATGGAAGCACCGATATGTAGGTATATTTTTTTTTATTTAAATTCATTTAATATTAAATGTGATATATAAATAAGTTTACAAATTTATTCACATAATTTTTATCTACATCTTTTATATACATTTTTATTAAATTTTTACATTTATTTCATTAACACTTTTCATTCAATTCAACATATAAAAATAAATTAAATATAGAAATATACGAATCAAACGTTCATGATCTATAGTATAGTTTACATGATCTGTCAACTAAGAAAAGCACTGAAAATAAGAATCAAAGTGAATGTATTCCACTTTAAAAAAAAAAAATTATTTTATTTATGATTTTGTTTCATACTGTTGAATTCTATTGATGACTAGCTTATACCCTGCGCGCATCGCTGCGCTCAGCGTTTATCCCCTAAAAGAGGGTGTAGCTTTAGTGAGACCATTTTTTTATAGTAAGTTCGTACCGAGTTTCATTGATGTGTAACTTATTTCGAAAGAAAAAGTACCACGCCCTTCGTCCAACGCCCACAAAATGTTACCAGTGGAACTGCTTGTATAATTGAGGTCGAATACTGTATTCCGGGGCTGGGCGATCTATAATTCTAAAACTGTCCGATATCAAAAGCTTGAGGTGTATTTAAGGTGCCTTTTACGATCGGCAACAGACTTTACAGGAACACTCTCAAGGTTTTGGTTTAAAAATTGGCTTAGCGGTTTCGGAGTCGTAACGTGATATACACATATACCCACATACATATACATTAAGTCGCCTCACGCTCCATAGAAAAAAAAAGTTGATCGGTCCGATTCATCAAAATAATCTATGGCTTATGTTATGATGATCCGCAAAATATTTCGACTAAAAATATTGGCTGGTATGGTGGTTAAAAAAAAACAAACGGTCAGAAATAATAGTAATTAAAAAGTTCTTCTGCATAAAATAATCTTAAATTATTACCGTTGGACCAAAGATTGTGCGGTTTTTTATGGATTATTTAACTTGTTTCATATTATTTTCACTAAAATTCAATTAATTTTTTTCCACACTACTTTTTGTCAATGAATTGTAAAATAAAGGGTGTTTTTTTTAGAGGTTTGTTTTTCGAATAGAGATAAAACTGGCATTTTGTGGTCAAATCTGGCAACTCTAATGTCATTTATGTTTAGTTTGGTTTGCCATTTCATCATAAACAGGTTGACAAAAGAACAACGCTTGCAAATCGTGCAAATTTATTTCGAAAATAATGGTTCAGTTCGCGAAGTTTACCGCAAGCTCCGTCCATTTTATGGTCGACATAATCGTTCATCAGAGCAATTAATTCGGTTAACCATGGATAGTTTTCGCACTACGTTTACTCTATGTGATAATACGCATCCGCAGAGACGTCGAACAGTGCGCACCGAAGAAACACTTGCCGCTGTAGAGCAAAATGTTGAAGAGGACCCGAATGAATCGATTCGCCACCGTGCACAGCAATTTTAGCTTTGTCCATCAACTTTATGGAAGATTTTGCGCAAAGATCTTGGCTTGCGACCTTACAAGATCCAGCTTGTGCAAGAATTAAAGCCGCGAGACCATGCAATGCGTCGTGATTTTGGTGTATGGGCCGAAAATGAGATTGATCTCGATGCTGATTTTCATCGCAAAATTTTGTTCAGTGATGAGGCTCATTTTTGGTTGAATGGCTACGTCAACAAGCAAAATTGCCGCATTTGGAGTGAAGAGAATCCACATGAGACCCTTGAGACGCCATTACATCCACAAAAACTGACTGTTTGGTGTGCTCTATGGGCTGGTGGAGTCATTGGGCCATTCTTCTTCCGAAATAATGCTGGAGAGTCAGTTACCGTTAATGGAGACCGGTATAGAGCCATGTTAACCGACTATTTTGTTCCCGAATTGGATGGCATGAATGTGGATGAATTGTGGTTCCAACAAGACGGCGCTACATGCCACACAGCGCACGTCACAATCGATTTATTGAAGGAAACATTCGATGAGCGCATAATTTCGCGGAATGGACCTGTCAATTGGCCATCAAGATCGTGTGATTTGACACCATTGGATTATTTTCTTTGGGGATATGTGAAGTCGCTCGTCTACGCCAGCAAACCAGAAACGTGAGGGGACTTGGAAGCCAACATGCGTAGCGTTATTGCCGACATACGGCCCCATATGCTCGAAAAAGTGGTTGAAAATTGGACCTGTAGAATTAGATTTATTCGAGCCAGCCGCGGAGGCCACATGCCCGAAATCATATTTAAATATTAATGACATAAAATTATCCTTCCAATAAAGCCAAATTGATGGACATTAAAACGATTTTCTTGTGTTTTATTTCAATTCGAAGTTCTATACCTCTAAAAAAAACACCCTTTATAAACTGTAAAAAATGTGTACATTTTTTTGTAATTTCATTCAATTTAATTCTTCTCTTTTCACTATATAATTCAATAGAGAATTTATTTGACTAAAAGTAATATATTTGACTAAAAGTAACATCGCAAAACAAAAAGAAAAAAGTTTTAATATTAATTTTAGTGAAAATAATATAAAAAAAAGTTAAAAAATTTATGAAAATCCGCATAATCTTTGGTCGAACGGTAATAATTTAAGACTTTTTGATGCAGAAGGACTTTTTCATTTTTTATTGAGCGTGAGGTAACTTAATGTATATATGTATGTGGGTATATGTGTATATCACGTAAAGACTCCGAAACCGCTAGTCCAATTTTTATACCAAAGCCTTGAGAGGGATCCTGTGAAGTCTGGTGCCGATCGTAAAAGGGGCCGTGGCACCTTAAACAGTTTTGGAATTATTGGTCGGACAGCCTCGGAATTCAATATTCGACCTTAATTTACACATGCCGTTCCACTGGTAACATTTTATTGGCGTTGGACGAGGGGCGTAGTACTTTTTCAGCACCCCAAATTCTCGGTATAGCTTTCACTTATCAATTTTAACTTATCAAAGCCACTTATCAATGAAACTCGGTACGAAATAAATATAAAAGCGTGGCCTCATTATAGCTACGCCCACTTTTAGGGCAAAAGCACTGAGCGCAGCTAAGCGCGCCGGGTATAAGCTAGTTCATATATATATATATATATATATATATATATATTGTGTTATATATATATATATATAGTGACAGCCACTTCGTCCTATTGCACCTACATACCAAATTTCAGTATTAAAACTTGTACAGATCAGAAATTACAATGATTTATGAAAAGTCAGCGTAGACAAAGTGCGACACACCCATTATTATAAAGCTTCTGGCAGTTACCATTTCAACTAATGTACCAAATTTTAGTCTTCTACTGTAAAAAAGTCTGATATTATCCTTTTTATAGATTTGTGGGCAGTAAAAGTGGGCGTGGAAACATTTATATATAAAGTGCTAGCGACTTGGACTATAGCACCTACATAGCAAGTTTGACTATCAAAACGTTCACATCTCAGGAATTAAAATTATTTCTAACCGATAGCTCTGGCAGCTAGTGCTTACTTAGTTATAAGTTTTAAATTGTAATTAACTATAATACATAAATAAATAAAATAAAATTATTTCTGAAGAGTAGTCACAGATATAGTGCTACTATGTCCATTTTTTGCAAAACTGTCGAGAGTGAGCGTATGAACTTAATTAACAAATTTTAGTATTTAGCGATGAAAATCGTCTGATTTATAGAAGTTCTATTGATTTGTGGGTGGGTGAAACGTGTACAACTCAGGAATAAGCATGATATTGAAAAAGTAGGCGTATAAATGCTAAGACCACGCCCATTTTTTGAACAGTTTCCGACAGTAACCATATGAACTAAATTACCAAATCTTAGTCTTCTACGGCAAAAGCCGTCTGATATAAAGCATTTTTACTGATTTGTGGGCGGTAAAAGTGGGCGTGACAACATTTTTATATACATAGTATATCAAATACTATGTACATTTATACTTATACTAATACTAATAATAATACTTATATACATTTTTATATGCAGCTGCATGGAAATATTGCATGAATTGAACATATCAGGAATTAAAATTTCTTTTGAAAAGTGGGCGTAGACATAGTTTGGCCACGCCCATTTTTTGTACAGTCACCGAAAGAAATCATCTGAACAAAATTACCAAATTTTATTGTTATACGATTAAAACAGTCTGATATATAGCATTTTTTTGGTTTGTGGGCGATAGAGCTAATTTGGGTTGTTACCACACCCCTTTGCCCAATTAACACCAAACTTCACAGAAACACTGTCAAAATGTTGTTTCAGTCTCCCTAAAAATTTTATAAAGATTGGTTCGGCGGTTTTGGAGTCTATACGTG
Source organism: Coremacera marginata (assembly GCA_914767935.1). Classification (NCBI taxonomy): domain Eukaryota; kingdom Metazoa; phylum Arthropoda; class Insecta; order Diptera; family Sciomyzidae; genus Coremacera; species Coremacera marginata. The sequence continues at coordinate 49,349,646 of OU612046.1, read as the reverse complement.
ATATACACACATACCCACATACCCACATACCCACATACATACATTAATTTTTATATATATAGATATATTCAAACTTTGTCTGAGACAAATATATCCTGAGTAATTTTATGTGACTAATTATATCCTGAGTAATTAGATTATTAATCAAAAAAACTGTATTCCAAGTGTTCACAATCAAAGCAACTCTATCCTAAAGTTAAAGGGCTATATTCTATATTATAAAATCTATTTTGCGTGCATTTTAAGCTACGATTAAGGTAAATTGTTAAATTCATTAATCACAATAAAAACCGTTTAAGAGTTCTTATATCCAACATCCATTTATTATTACTAGTATCAACTGTGGTCAATATTACTGTGGAAATTCGACCATATTAAAAATATTTTTGTTATGTTTAATTTTTAATAAGAAATGGCAAAGTTAAAACCATTATATAGAGAAAAAATTTTGGGTAATACTCATACAATGTATGAAATAAAAATAGATGAAATAGAAATAAATGAGTAGTTGAATTTATTCCGTAAAGATAATATTGTAAACATTAATTACCCTGCATGCATTGTGCGCTGTTGTTTATATTTTGGTTTCATAGTCTTCTAGATTGGTTACAATAAATTTTCCATAAGAATTCAACTTTGCAACACATTTTATTCAAATCGAATTTGAAGTTTTAGTTCGAATTGCATTTTAATTAAAGTGAAATAAAATTCGATACAAAATTAATGTAATGTTTTTCCATACAACTTTAGCATCACTTTTACTTTCCTAATGAATTTGCCACCAGTTCTGCCGCTCCGAATAAAGTACAATGTGAGCGGCAAACTAAAAATAGAAAAGGAGTCTATTTTGGTGTTAAGTAGCGGCTTTCTTTCTCTTCACTTTGTGCTGGTCTTCAACGTTTATATAGAACATTCTTTGTGTGTACATTTGGCCGAAAAATATACACAGATAATTGTTTGTCTCTGTTTATATTCTTCGTTTTTCTTTTTTTCTTTCCTCGCTCATGTGCGGACGTATCCGAACTCATACCGCAGTGTTAAGAGAAAAGAACGAAACGGATCATCTACGTATGTAACCTACAATGGGTGGAATATATCATACATAATTTCACCTGTTAAAAGCAGGTAGATTTCTATTAAAAATATTCAATACACTCTTTTTCCCTACTCTAATTCCCTACTCTAATTTTTCTACTCTAAAAAAAAATAAAATTATCAAAATCGGTTGAGAAACACCAAACAAACCTTACTGTTCCGTTTTCTTACCGTTTTCTTATCCTACGCCTAGTTATATAAAGATTTATCACATTTAAAACAACTCTATTCAATAAAATTCCATAAAATGCATTCAAATATTCAACTTCAATTATCATAAAACTAGTATAAAAGCCCGTACTACGACGGGTTGCAAGCATTAACTCTAAACTGTAATTATTTTTTGCCATTATTACAGTGCTTTTACAACTGTTCTGAAAAAAGTTCAGCCTGAAAGTATGCACATATGTATATTAAAGGCAAGCATGTCACTGATAAGTATCAAATGAATTTTCTGTGCATACTTTCAGGCTGATCGCAAAAAATAATAACAGTTTGAGCGATATCGGGCGCATAGTAGCGTGCTTGCCTTTTATATATTAAGAGGTTTTTCGAATATCTTCAAATAGCTGAAAGTGGAATTAATTTCTTTGAATTCTAAAAAACACAATTAGAACATACAAGTCATGAATGTTACACAACCTGCGCTCGCTTTATCGCACTGACAAAAAGTATCCTGTTAAATTTTTCAAATGTTCTAGTAGCACTAACACAATCAGCACCAATTTGTTGCAAAACACATAAGATTTACTTTATTTTTTTTTTTAATAATAACGGAACGGTTAGCAGTTTTTTAAAGTCTGTTTTTCTAATTAATTTTTACTAATTTAATTTTCAGTAAATTGAATTTATTTTAATTTAATTTTTTAATACTATAAACCAAAAGTTTTTGCTTCATAAAAATTGAAATAGTGAAAAACAAGAGATTTGAAAATTTGGTTTTTATTCTACACATAAGGAAAGTTTTGATATAGGTTTAATACAAAAACAAATTATTGTGTTTTTATATAAAAATATGTTTATATGTGTTCTAATATAGCCCATGCCAACTCATATACCAATTTTAATTGGTCTACGATGAATCGATTTATTCATTGACAACTTCTCCCAGGTTACAGTTTCACATAAATAAACCTTGAGTAAAGCTTTATACAAAAAATTAATGCAGGGAGGAAAATTTGCACTTCCTTGAATAATCCTTGAAGCAAATTTATCCAAAGTCTATGCAAGAAGTAAAGGTGTATAAAATTAATTCCTTTATTCAAAAACTTAAATAGACTTTTATAAAAGCACTTTTTTCATTTTATACATAAAGTTTATATTTTATTCAAGGCTTATTCAGAAACTTCAAAAACTGAGAAAAAAATTAGATTTTATTTATTATTACGTATGTATATTTTTGTAAATTTTAAAAATTTTTGTATATTTACCATTTACAATTTGCCAGTTATTAACCAATATACTATCCACTCGTCTATTCAAGAATTTGCTTGAATAACGTTAAAACTTTACTAATATTTCCTTTGAATTTCCTTAAGTAAAACTTTATAAATGCCTCAACTGAAATCATTTCTTGTAAGCACTTAATATGGCTACCATAAATTGCGTCGGTAGCCCTGCGGCCTAAGCAGAGCCATTACCAGTCTAGAGCTTCATGGTTCAACGCGGGGCACACACAAGCTTTTTTATAATTTTTTTTTTTTTTTGTTCTATTAATGAAATAAAAAACATGTAATGACAAGTTTTTTTTTTATGATATCGCAACCACCAGCAACATAATTGCTGACAATAAAAATAGCAAATGCCAGCATCATCAAAGCATATCGTCCGATATATGATATCCCCGCGAGGCACTGAATCAGCTTAAGCAGGCTTAGGGCAAATTATTGTGCGTATATTTAGTAAGTTACTTTCTGGCCCTTAAAACACTCGATATAGCGACCTAACAATAATAAGTAAAAAGTTTTTTATTGGATATAATTAACTTGTATATCTCTTTTAAGTTTATATAGGAAAACTTGTTTGCAAAAGTTGAAAGAAAATAAGAAAAATGTGGTAAAATTAGTATTTGGTGATTTTACACAAAACTTTCAAACATGAAAATATGAACCCTTAAGGCCTGCGTAATCTACTGAAGGTCACGAGTGCATAATTAATAACAATTTTAACGTGCACATTATCATATTCTTAACTACTCTTTTTTAAATATTCAAGAAATATCACGAAAAATAAAGCTTAATCGAAGCAATAAAAGCTGCTGTTGTGCACAAAAAGCAACATCTTTAATTAACTAACCTGCGGCGCATTAACTTTTATAATTAAATGTTACGCATACGTTCCGACTGCAACATTATTTCACTCACATGTTTTATCAGTTGGTTTTTTGTTAAATTTTTGCCTCACCTCTTGCGTGTTTGCTTGATTTTCTTAACTTTTATTGCACAAGCAGTCCAGGCGAGATACTCGTACAACAAAAAAGATAAAGGTTGTATCGTCTGATGCAGCGGAAACGGAAACAAGGCCAATTTAATTGTACTGCCTTGAGCACCAAATTAAGTAGAAGAAAGAAGCAGAATTCTACAAGCAAAATAGAGATAAGTGAGCCACATGTTTGCAATAAAAGTATATTCTGCTTATTTCTTTTATCTTATTTAAGTACATGTATGTGTGTAATTGTAACGCGAGGTGTCTTAAAAGGTACAACATTGCTTAGAGTTTTCTATTTTTTTTTTCGCATAGCAATTGTTTCTGCTGCCTGCACATTTTCCCTTATAAGCAGCTCAAAAAAACTTTTTATGGCTCTTATTAAGAACATCCTATTTTCTTGTTGTAAATTTTCATTAGCTATGTATTATTTTCAAAAGTACATAAATTATTATATATATATATATATTAAAAAAAAAAGGTTCATATTACCGCTGCTCCAATTTTTGCTTTTCATGTTCACGCTGTTCATATGACTACAAAGAATGACTTTTTTTTATATTTTTTTGCTTTCGTGACAGAAAAAAAAATATCATTTCATGCGTATAACACAAAGTAAATAAAGACTATAAAGAGCAGCAGCTAACGAACTTGCAAGTGAAGTCAAAACAAAGAAAGTGTATTAAGTGTAGAAAGAAAGAAGAACAAGTTTTATTTGTTGAAGTGTGAAAATGCAATAAATTTGTGACGCGAAAGTTCTTTTTAGAGTGTTGAAACAAAATATGTGACTTAGAAAAGTGGAAAGTAGTAAAACTTTCGAACTTAGTTATCACTAAATAAGCACACAAAAATTTATTTGCTGCACTTTGTGCCTTAAGTAAGGAAAATGTAAGTTTTATAAAATTTCTGAAATTCTAACGAAGATAAAAAATTTTTTATGGAAGGGAAACGAAAGAATTCTTTATTTGTGAAATTTATCTTATATAGAAACTAAATAAAATCTAAAATTTGTTCTTTCGGATTAAAAAAATATTTTGAATTATGTTTTTAATTCTTTTATTTCAATTCACGCAGTTGTAGAGTTGTGAAAAAAAGTTTAACAAGAAGTGTAAAAACCATTGCCCAGCATTACTTCAACAAAACTTATCTTACACAAAAAATCGGAAAGCTAACTAAACCCGAAAGTTAACAGATTTAAACCGGTCTCTGTCATGGGCTGTTTCCAAAATATTAATTTTCAAAAAATGGCAGGAATTAGAGTTCGTAGTGATTTTTGGAGTCAAAACTTTATCTATGGAATTTACACAGCAATAAAAACTTAGAACTATTAAGAATATCCAGTGATAGAAACCAGATTTCTATTTAAGCACTAGCAGGGCACAGTGGTCAGCGACTTCGCCACGTACGTATTTTTTTTATTCAATCAATCGCCACAAGTTTGAAAAAAAAAACTAATTTTTATCGCTTTACAATGTCTAACTCTCACTGTTTTTTGACAGTTTCCATTGAAAACAACAACAAAAACTTTTGAACGCCATTCAAACGATCAACGTGTGACATCAGCCCTTAAAGCAATGCATGACAAACGAAATTAAAAACTTTTTTTTTTCGGCGAACCTTTTCCTTGCCGAGGTATCACTCGCCGATGTCCGGGAGTTGATCACAAGAAATAATTAAATGCATGGTTACTTAGGATTTTTTTTTAACTATTTTATTTCATTAAGTTAATTCGTAGCAACAGGTCCGTAGAAAAGGGAGGAAATTTGGGTGTTCAAACCCCCCCTTAGGGTCCAGAAAGTATAAAAAAAAAATCAAATACAATCATTAATATGACATTTTTTATATGCGCATACGTAATGCGCCTACGTCTCTCTTCAGTAACAGTATAAACAGCAACAGGAACACGCTTCAGATATCGAATAAAGTTCGATATATTCGATATATAAAGTGAGGAAAAATTTTACCTTTACAATTGTTTTGATTGTGGTTTTCTAAAATTTAAACAATTTGTTTTAAGTGTTATTCTATTGATTATTTTATTGTGCCAAAATACTAAAACGATCCCACTTAATTAGCTGCAGAAATAGCCATTAAAAAAGGCCAGAAAGGAAGAAAGTAAATCTTTGTTTTTAAGAAAATTTTTTCTTTTATCAATTCCCGTCCTTATTATTGTGACTTCATAATATTCTTTAATACTTTGATCCAATGTTACAAAACTAAATATGAGTAATTATAAAAATAAGATGACACCGCCGAAGTCGAAGCGACATTAGAACTACTTTGTTGATGTATCAACCGGGTGTAGCGCTGCCAGAATGGTGCAGTGGTCAATGTGTGCGATGTCCATTAAACAGGGTGTCCCGCAATTGAGTGCAACAATTTGCGGAGCTGAAAGGTTATGTCGAACTGAGCAAAAAATCGTATGGGAGTGGGGATCTATTTTCACATTCTTAGGAGCTACAAGGTTAATTAATATTTCACGACTTTGATTCACGTTATTGTTTCTAGCAGAAAAACTAACTTACATAAAACTAGTTTTGATAGCTCATTATAAAGGCAATAAAATCACCTTTCTAAGAGCATATCAACAAATCTCACCAACTTAACCGTTACCGAGCTGTGCTGGTGTGAAGATGAAATCAATCTATTGAAACTACCAAATTTCAATTTTGAGTGCAAATTTCTCAGAATTTCACGTAAGAAATGAATTTTTTTTAAAAACAATTTTGTAATTCATTCAATTTTCTTTTCAATGACACCAAAAACATAAACACATCTTAAAAAATAAAAAATTTGGCTATATTAAAATAATTATACTTATACTACAATTTACTTTTTACATGTACTGAAACAATCAAGGCCCATGCAAATTTTAAATTTGTAAATAAATTCTTCCATATAGCTTAGAGCCCATACATCATATTGTACCCATCATGCTCATCATACATACCACACCCATTATACCAAGCCAAATATACCAAAACAACCAAAATAGCATCCCTTCTTAGTAGAGTGTTTTTAAATAGAAGTGTCAAGTTAAGTGGCGGCCGTGGCGTAGTGGGTAGAGTGTGTGACTCTTACGCCAGAGAACCCAGGTTCGAATCCTCCATCCAACACAGAAAGTTTTTTCAATTGAATTAATTTTTCTGTTCGGCCGTCACCTCTCTGCAGACAATGGCAAAACTCAGAGAGTAAAAACTGCCATGAAAAGCATCTTGAGGACAAAAGCCGTTCGGAGTCGGCGTAAAATATGTAGGTCCAGTTCTCGATCATTTGTGTACAAACATTTCACATCACACACAACACAATTGATCATAAGAAGCTCGGTCAAAGTCCTTTCAAGGGCTGAAATGGCCATTTTGTTTTTTTTTTCGTCAAGTTAATTTCTGAGAAAAACATTCATTCAAATACCTCAAAGCTCTATTTTTTTTATTTTTTTTTATTTTTTTTTTTTTATTTATTTGAATGCTAAGCACTTATGGCTTCATAGCAATTAATATTAGACAAAATTAATACAATTTATTTAAGTACAATTATATTTTTATACAAATGTAAAACTGTCAAGCTTTCAGGTATATACAGGTGTAATCGGGAAAGCTTCTTACATGGAAAGGTCCCCAGGTGTCACTCGCCGATTTGAATGATTTTCGGACATGTGATAAAGGACAAAAATCTAAGGTTGACGTATTTTTTTATAAGTGTTCAATCGATAATATAGGGTTTCAAAATGGCGTTTTAATATCAGCGGAAATTTCGTTTTTTCACCATAATTTAAATATTTTCAATAGAAACATACACATATTTGATATCAAACGAAAGGTATTAAAAAGGTGCACATGATGATATCTAATTTTTATAAAGAACTTTTATTGTTATTTAGAAATTTTGAAATTTTTAACAGTATTTAGTCGATATTATGAAGAGCCCGTACTCGAAATTGTTTCATTTTCACTTATGTTTAATTTCGGCTAATTTTAAAAGTTACCTATTTTTGTTTTTTTTTAACTTTTAATTGCTTATATTAAAATTTTTTTATTAGAAAATGCTCTAATTTTCTTAAATAAAAAATATTTTGTTATAGATAACGACAACATTATGGGTATCAAAAAACTTTTTTTCTCGAACTTTCTGTATGTGTAGATATTTGATCCGAAATGTTCATATTTTACAGTGCTTCCATACAAACTGTGTGCTTCTTAATTGTTTGCCCGAAGAATGAGAAAAAATCATCCGACATTTAAAGATATGATTTTCGATGCAAATATCTCCGCTGGTTTTAAATATATTTCACTCTACTCTTTTTTGTCAAAAGGTTCAATAAAATTACTTTACAAAAATTAGTACAAACATACCATTTGCTGTGCATTTATATTTTTCATCTTTTTTTCAAAAACAATCCAAAATAATTAATGTTTCACAAAAAGTTACATGAAAGTTGTTTTTGTTGTAAAAGAAATTCAAATCAAAAATTGCATTTTAAATTCTCTTTTACGTGGCTTAATATTTATTAGCAAAAACTGTTTCAGTTTTACACAAAAATTAATCAGCTGTTTTTGTCAATAAGAAACAAGGGTTCCTGTCAAGGAAACCCACCCCCTTCGATTTTTTGATGAAATTAATTTTTTTAAAAAATGTTCCTTTTATATTTTTTTATAATATATATATAGCTTAATAATTTATTTAAAAAAAAAAACCCAATATTTCTATCGAATCAAAAGTTATTACTAAAAATATTTTAAATAAAAATTTCATGTACATATTTTTTTTTTACAATTTTATATATATAATATACTAATAAACTAAATATAAACTAATATAATAACCTATGCATCGCTTCTTCATATTGCAACGTCTTATTTTCTTAGGATTAGGCGGACAAAGCGACGCTAACCCAAACTGATTGTAGTCTACCAGCAGACTGAAAGCTTCTTATCAGCGCAGCCATTTATATACGTATGCATTGCTTGTAAAGCTTTGAGAAATTCATAAAACGATTCTATTCAAGAAAGAACACGATGTTGAGTTCGAGATTTCGGCACGAACTAAAGCAACAAGCATAGGAACGTCAGCAGCAACTGAATCATCAATGCATTTTTTCTCATACAAAAGTGTGAATTTTTCTTCTTTTCTTTTGCTATCTTTGGTGGCTTTATTAAAAAAGTGACAAAATCCAAAGTTAGCTATTCCTTTTATCTTTGTTATCTTTGTTATCTTTGTACGATGAATATTAAAGGCTGTATAAAGCCCTAAAGTGTCCCCCAAAAAACGTTGCATGGCCTTGAAAAAATTTGTGAAAATACCCCAATACAAACCGCGCTGTAAGACATAATTCTACGTCAATAACGAAAATTCACAAAAAAAAAAAAAAAACAAAGGCAAAAATTCCAAAATTTTTGCATTGTTTCCAGGAGATAACCTTGCCTTGCTCGAAATGAGAAAAATTTTCTTACGAATTAACACTCAACAAAAATGTAAAATCGTCCAATCCTTTTTTTTTTGTCGATTTTTTTTTTTTTTTTTTTTTGTGATATTTCATAGTGCCCCTGAAGTCCATAGGCTTAAATTCTAAATACAGCAATTTAAATTTTCACTTTTGATTAATTTTGACGTCTTATATTTGAATTCTATATATTTGAAGGGAAAAGAGTATTATTTTCGAATAAAAATAAATTTCATTTACTAATTTAAAATAGTTATTTTTTTTATCCACTGGTTCGCTTTTCTAATTTGTATGGCAGTATATTGTTCATAGAGTTTTAATTTTTATCGTTTGAAAACTATTGAGATAAAATGCAAATTCTTTTTGTCAACTTTTCCCTATTCGTCCTTTTTTTGATCCATTAATTTTTATGGATATGTATTTAGCAAGCTCATTTATTTTTTAAACACTGCGTTTTTATCTCTATACACTCATTTGCTTGCGTTGACAGTTAATTAGCCCCAGTTAGATGGTGTTGCTGCAGTTACTACGAGCATATCCTGAACATCCTCTGTGTAGTATTATTTGTTAACCTCTAGTTTAAGTGCCGCTTCAACACGGTATGGCAACTCATAATGTCGGGAGATTGGGTAAAAAACATATAAAAATTTATGAATAAACGTAACTGCGTAACTGCGTGGATTGACCAATGTCATAAAGTTTAATGAAAAAATAATAATGTCAATTCAAGGTGAAAAATAATAACGAATTTTTAAAGCTATATTAACTGCTTTGTTCACTTCACAGAACAAACTTCACAGAATCTCTGGTGTAACGAAAATTAATTAGTAAATTATCATAAAACTGGAAATGGTTCAGCACAATTTTTAAATCGTTTTGCTTAAGGGACTATAAATTGTGTGTCATAAGCTTTTGTAAGCTCTTCGGCTATTTTATGCTTGCTCAATATTATAGTTATCAGTATTTTTAAGTGCTGCAATGTTCTTCATTATCGACTGAGAATTTAGCAGTGGCGTAGCGAACATTCTGAAATGTAGAATTTAATTCCTCTTTTCTTAAAAGTAATGCATATAGCATTCGCACATCTATTTAACCCAAGTGCAAATCAGTTTACCCCAAACGCAAATTAAATTGACCCCAGAGCAAATCAGTTTAACCTTAGTGCAAATCAAATTAACCGAAATGCAAATCCAATTAACCCAATCGCAAATTAAATTAACCCTAGTGCCAGGTGCGTACCCAGAAAAATTTTGGGAGGGGTTTACGTTTTTTATTTATAGACTTGTTCAAGTTTTTTTATGAAGTCTGTCCCAAAAGGCACTGATATTTTAATTTTTTAATAAATCGCATTTTGAATGGCCGCCTTAACCTCGCATCCATAGTCGTTCCAGTCGCTTCCAGTCGTTTTCATTAAATTTTCCATGACATTCTGGTATAATTCTAGATTAATTGCTGCAATGACCACTTGGATTTCTGTTTTCGTCCGAACGGGCACAATGGGGACGACTACTAGTTTTCGCACCCACAATAGAGCCAGTGGACTCAAGTTTATTGATTAAATTGACCACAGTGGTGTGAGATGGTGCTTGTGTTATGATTACCGAGAAGTGTGGGTTTTGCGAACCGTCTCCGCAAAATTTTCACTATTTTTTTGTTGTAATTTTCAAAAATTTGTACGCGTTGTTATACCGTGAATTTCTCCATGACTAAGGTTGCGAACATAGTGATCGTCGATTCAGACAGGCAGGCAGATCAGATCTGATTTTCACATTAGAGCAATAAAGAAACCAAGTCACGCACTTCTCTTGCTCTTATGTGTTTCTGATCTCATCTGCCTGCCTATCTGAACTATGGCCGCAGCCTAAGCCTCCATGCTTGCTGTTAGCAGCTATCGACAGCTAGCGACAATTTATATTACCTTGCTTGCTTAATCTGCCTAACATAATGTTCAAGTTTTCAACAAAAAACGTTGTTAAAGTATTTAAGTTAAGTAGATAATTAAATATACAGGGAGAAGTATGAAATACCAAAGCACTTAGATAATATCAATTTATAAATGTAGACGAGAAATTTAATTGCGTAATTAAGAAAATCTGTTTTATTTTGTGTAAATCGAAATTAGAATTTTTTTGATACGACATAAATTTATATTTTATATTGTGGCGGCCGTGGCGTAGTGGGTAGAGTGTGTGGCCCATACGCCAGAGAACCGTAGTTCGATTCCCAGCCGACACAGAAAGTTTTTTCAATTGAATTAATTTTTCTGTTCGGTCGTCAACTCTCTGCAGCCAGTGGCAAACCTAAAAGAGTAAAAACTGCCATGAAAAGCTTCTTGAGAACATAAGCCGTTCGGAGTCGGCATAAAACTTGTAGGTCCAGTTCTCGATCATTTGTGTTAAAACATTTTCACAACACGCACAACACAATTGATCATAAGAAGATCGGTCAAAGTGCTCTCAAGGGCTGAAATGGGCATTTTCGTTCGTTTGTTCGCTTGCTTAACATATGCTTAACATTCTGCCTAACATTGTGTTCAAGTTTTCAGCAAAAAACTTTGTTAAAGTATTTAAGTTTAATACATAATTAATTATACAGGAAGAAGTATGAAATGCCCAAGCACTTAGATAATGTCACTTTTTAAAAGTAGACGAGAAATTTAATTGCGTAATTAAGAAAAACTGTTTTATTTTATGTAAATCGAAATAAGAATTTTGTTGATACGACATAAATTTAAATTTTACATCAAAAACTTACAAAGTTAAAAAATTATCTATTAAGATCGCTTGTAAATGTATAAAATGTTGGATATTGTTGCTCTAATTAGCTCACATTTTTAATAATGCTGTGTGTTTTTAAGTCAATTTTTTAGAATTTTTTTTTTGTCAATTGTCTTCTAAGTAACTTGAATGAACATGTTTCGATGAATGTCGGCGCTTGGGTTGTAGTGCTCCAAATGAGCAAAAATACAGTTTTATCATAGTTTGTTTTAAGAATAAATGAATAAAATAATGCGCAAGTGTTAAAAAAGGAGCAATTTTCGACTTTTAGGGGTTTCTTCGTAAGAATATAAAGAAAAAAAACGGAATGTAATAAACGGTAAGTTGGCACCCTGGGATTCTAAAATTTTTCAAATGAAAATCAGAAATATTTTTTAGAATTATTAAAATTATCCCGAGTGAGAAATATATGCTTTTCGATTTTTTTATAATTTTTTTTTTTTTTTTTTTTTTTTTTGTGATTGAAATTCTAGAAAAAGGGACTTTAGGTATGTTTTAAAAAAAAAAAAAAAATCAAGCTACAATAGTTAAAACATTTTTCCGAATTGGTTTTTTTTATTTTTTTCGCAGAAAATAGCTCAAGACTATGCTTAAGCCATCCATGGTATTTTTTTAAAATTTTTTATTTTTAGATTTTTGGGGATTTTTTTCGTAAAAATACTCAAACTTGAAATTATCAAATAGGTACACTTCTAGCAATAAAATTCATAACGAAGTATTCTCTCGGTTTGCCTTGTATAATTATTCATACATTAATCTCATATCATAAATCATGAAGAATCTATGTACAATAACGCAAATGGCTTCAATGATAAAATATCTTTATATCATTTTGAAAATGTGTCGAATTTTCCCTGGCTTACCTGTTATATTGATTAATGTAATATACTTGGCTTAGGTGAATCAAATATTTGTTTTTTGGCAGGGTATCGAAGTATGTTCGATATTTTCGTTCATCGAAGTATGTGCTCTCAAAGCAATATATTAACCAATAAATTGCTTGGATGAATAAGCATAAGTTTATAGTTTCCATACAATTCTCTTTACCCAAGCCAACTTAGGTGATTTATCTATTGCTTTTTCTCTCGGTCTTAAAACCGAAAAGAAAAAACAATTTTTTTCTAAAATATTATCTAGGAAATTTCATGGGGTATCTAATGTGAATATACTTTTTTTTTTACGAAATTAATTCGCATTTGAAAAATCGCTTTAAGCTAAAAAAATTTATAGTAAAATCAAAAAAAGTAATATTTTTGAGAAAATTATTATTAATTTTTTAACATTAGTCATAAATCTGTGGTCACAAATCATAACAGCCTAACTCAAAATATCGTAAATACGGAATGTTTTATTCTCCTTACATTCCCCGGAAGTTAACGGAGCAATCGAACATAAAACTTGTAGATACGGATATAGTTAACGGAACAATCGAACAGGGAACTTGTAGATATTTGAATGTCCCCTCATTTTGCACAAATACCCGATCGTTTTTTTGCGATATTTTGAGTTAGGCGGTTATGACTTGTGGCCACAGAAATAAAAAGCTAATACATGAATTTGGTCGTTAAAATTTATTCTTTAAGGGAAAATTTAGATCAATCAATTTACAATTTTTTCGGTTAGCTATGTTGGGAACTTTTTTATCCAAGCTGGTTTTTGGCAACACATAGTTAAAAAAAAAATATGTGATACATAGAGACGCGTTCGATAGTTTAATTGTGCAACATATTTATCGTTCTTGAATTAGACCTCTAGAACAAATAGAAAACAATGCTAAAAATTTAAATTTTTTGGCAGTGCGAATTCACACTAGTGTGTCATTTAAGGGTTAAGGTAAATTTAACTTATAAAAGAGTTTAACTAATCAACTGATGCTATTCATATTTTTTAATGTAGGCAACTACATCTCCCTCTTCCCCGACCCCTGCAGACGTCCTTGACTATATCCACTCTTGGAGCACCACTCATCGTAACTCAACTATTATTTTTGTATTGAAATATAATTATGTTAATGAGTTTGAAAGCATTCGCTCCTGGCATATCTAATATGACAGCCGGTTGTGGTTAAACTTGAGCGCTTTTAAGAACTTCCTTGTTGCTCTGTCTAGTTCAGTTCTTGCCACTCTTACCACTCTGCTTTAATGACGTTATACATCTTATTAAAGGTTTTTCTTATCTATCTTTAAGATGTGGTTCGTCTTCTTCATTTGCTATTGTTGTTGTTGTTGTCGTAGTTATTCACTTTCTGTCTCTTTGTCTTGCTGCCTGACAGGAATATCTAATCATCTTTACTGTGTGTCGTCTGTGCACAGTCGATCACATTGTTGTTGCCATACTTTTTATTTCCTCCTTTTTTTATCCTACTGTTAATATTGAGTCCTTAAGATATGTATATTGTCTCTACATCATTATTGGCTTGACTTACTTTATGCTCGAACATCAGTAGTAGCGCAAACCAGAGCAGAGCAAGCTGTGAGTAGGAGTTGCAAAACTCTTACGGGTTGTTCAAGTTTTATTGACAGTTTCTAAAATTATTCATTTTGAATATGGATGTATATAATTTTATTATGTCCTCAGGAGATGATTTTGTTGTTGCTTTTATCCTGTCGTCTCTTGTTCTTTGTTGTCTGTCGTCAGTTGTCAATGACAGCAGCTTTAAATGTGTTGTTTGCATGCAAGAGTTGACGTTGTTGTCTTGATGATCATAAAATTAGAATAAATTTGTAGATTTTGTGCAAAGCTTTTTTTTTTTTTTTTGTTCTTTCATTCTTGTTTCAATTATTACAGCGTTTATTATGATAAAGTGAGATATTTAATTATTGGTTATCTTCATTTCTTGTTAAGAGCTAAGTACTTACTTAGCTTTAAAAGTAGAATGTTTACTGCATACTTAAATGTTTAATTAAAAATTCTTTGTTTTCATTTGCCAAGAATAGGCGGAATTTTTTTTTTTCTGGGCAAAAAAACAAGCTTAAGTACTTCCAAGAAATTTTAGGCATTTTAATTGTTTTATTTATGGTAGTTTGCAAAATATTAGGGGACCCTTTTTATTATGAAATAATGCCTAAAGTTTCAGAACCAACTATGAACTATATTATTAACTACAATTAAAATTGCTATAGTAGATTGCTAATAGTAAAAGAAACTTATTTCAAATGTTGCAGCCGAATGAAAAATTTATATCCAGTCTTTCATCAATATACCAAATTTTAAATCATAATAGAACTCCAACTTATTTACGTATATCGAGCTACACGTGAAGACGCACCCGAAATATACTTGAATGTTTAAAAGGTTTAAAATTTTGTTTCACTTTTAAAATTTTTAAAGCTAGTATAAAAAAAAAAAAAAAAAAATAACGAAATGGCCATTTCAGCCCTTGAAAGGACTTTGACCGAGCTTCTAATGATCAATTGTGTTGTGTGTGATGTGAAATGTTTGCACACAAATGATCGAGAACTGGACCTACATGTTTTACGCCGACTCCGAACGGCTTATGTTCTCAAGAAGCTTTTCATGGCAGTTTTTACTCTCTGAAGTTTGCCATTGTCTGCAGAGAGGTGACGGCCGTACAGAAAAATTAATTCAATTGAAAAAACTTTCTGTGTCGGATGGAGGACTCGAATCTGGGTTCTCTGGCGTGAGAGTCACACACTCTACCCACTACGACACGGCCGCCACAAGCTAGTATAGCTAGTAAGGCTAGTACACACCAGATAAAAATTATCCCCAAATCTGATGACGACTAGTGCAAATGAAGAACGGATAATGATTTACGAATATGCACCTAGAATGTCAGAAATCTTAATTGAGTTAATGCATCTATCCACCTGATATCATGGATAAATAGAAAGCTGTTATCACTGTAATCCAAGAAATGCGTTGGAAGGGACAGGGTTGCTTTCAGCAAACATCCTGTGATATCAACTACAGCAGACATGCGAAAAATCACAGTATAACTCGAGTGGACAAAATTAGCAAAACAAAACTGACAAAAATCCATTCCTTATCTTTGACAGAGTAGAGCTAAAATACCCCACAGCGGCCATATTGAAGTATATTAAAAGTCTCTAGCCGTCTATTTAATGTTTATGTATAATCTGCAAAAATATTTGTGTCTATGGGTGTAGCGAGGGTAGGGCAGCGGAGGGCAGTTGCCCCCCCTGAAAATAAGAAAAAATAAATTTTAGTTTTAAATTTAGATATTAAAAACATGTTTTCTTATGATAAAAAAGTATAGAACTTATAAATATTTATTAAAGCTTAATTTAAACCATGATGGTCTTATTGAATACCTAACAGATTTAAAATTAAACAAATCACTAGCTGTGACTCATGCAGAGCACAAAAGAAAGAAAATGTGAAACATATAATTTTTGAATGTGAAAAGTGGTTACATCGAGAAAAAAAGCAATAGTTAAATCATCTAAGTAGGCTTGGGGGGGGAGAATTGCATGGGAATGATAAACTTATGCTTATTCACCCAAGTTATTTATTGTTTAATAAATTGCTTTGAAAGCACATACTTCGATACCCTGCAAAAAAAAAAAATATTTGATTCAGCTAAGCCAAGCATATAATACATTAAACAATATTGTACGTAAGCCACCGGAAATTCGACACTTTATCAAAATGGTATGGAAATAATTTATCGGCGAAGCCATTTGCGATATTAAACATAGATCATGATTCATGATTAATGATATGAGATTACTGTATGAGAGAATATTTTTTTGGTTCTACATAAAAAAACTTCAAAACGGTACAACTGTGTTGAATAACCCCGTCTAATAACCTGGAGTTTGAGTGTTTTACCGAAAAAATCCCTAAAAATACAAAATTTTAAAAAAACAGTGGCATGGATGGCTTAAGCACAGTTTTGAGTCATTTTCTACAAAAACCAAAAAAAAAAAACCAAAACTTTTAAAAAAAGTTAAAGCGGCTGAATCTTAACTTTTTTTAAAAAATTATGTATAAATTACCAAATATTAAGTTAATTTATCGCCCAAATAAAAATTGGCATGTAAATATGAAAAACTTGCGTTTTAATGAAGAACTTACTTACTTACTTAGGTGGCACCTACAACGGTCGGTTTTCGAAAATTTTCAACAATGTTATTATATGCGGGAATCTCAACCATTGCTAGATGTCGTTGGATTCAAGGCTATTGCACAACTTATTGTTGTTGATGTAACACGCCAAAATGAATCAGTTAAAGTTGGACCTATTGATGTACGAATTGAATTTAAAACCGAAGCAAATAAACCGATTCCAGATAGAACCTCAGCCGACTGTTTAGTAATTCATGATCGATTAATTGAATATTCACCTCTAACATATGAAATCAGAAAAAATTAATTAAATATAAGATCACTTTTTCCATTAATAAAATTATAAAGTTTGTTTATATATATATACATATATACATATATATATACATAAAATAATAATAATAATAATAATAGTAATAAAGAAAATTTAAATCAATTCTTATCAGAATTTCACCACAAACATTCGTTTATTTTAGCGTTAAACTACTACACTACTCCCTTATCTTAAACTTGCGGTTTTTTTTTTTTTTTTTTTTTTGAGTACGCTTACTATGCTTTTTATGAAGCTTGGCTTTTATCACTTTAACCTTGAATTCTTTTTTATAGCGACGTCGGCTTCTAAAATGTTCTCGACGTTTCTGCATCTCGAAGCTTCTAGAAACTTCTTGACTCTTCCTGGTTGCGGTGTATTTCGTTTACTTAAAATAAAATACAGCGGCGGAGAAGTTGCTGGGTGTAAGTGACTTGGCCGGTGGTTATTAAGGCTTGTAACCCCGATGTCCCCCAACTGACGAATAGATATTTATGTACGCCTATGTTTTAAATGGTTGTCATCTAATACACAAACTACCTATACAAATCTAATACACGCACCTAATACTTAGCACCATTATGATAAATTTATAAACATTTATTTAACCCTTCAACCTTCGCCGTACCTAAATTGCTTCAACCCATAATAATGCATATATTTTAATAAAGCAAGTCATATTATTTTAGCTAAAGTCAACCAGCAGAATTTGAGTCTTGCTATAACGAATTCGAGGGTTAAGAAAAACCAAAACATAAAAAAACTCATAAGAACTCGCTTGACTACAACTACCGATAATGTAGTGTATAAAATTATGATCAACGCTTAAAAAAGCAAAGACTTACCCCAAACTTGCCAATTTTTAAAAGATTAAAGCAAAGACATACACCAAACTTGCAAATTTTAAAAAGCTTAAAGCAAAGACATACACCAAACTTGACAATTTTAAAAGTTTAAAGCAAAGACATACACCTTTGCACATTTTTAGCAAAAAAAAACCCCCACTAGATGGCGCTGGACCGGAGTGACGTCATCGGCTTGCGCCTCCGCGCCTCCTGGTCCAGAACCCCCATATTGTATCTACTCGTGACTATTGTTCGTTGAGAGAGGGCTCTGCTTCTCAATTGCCTACTGAGCCCAAAGTAACACCTGTTGGCAAGTGTTATCCCTCGTTTTATCTCTCTACTGATATTGTTGGTGGAGTTAATGCTGGATCAGAGGTAGACGAAGTCCTTCACAACCCCGAATGAGGTGTTGTTAACGATGACGTGGGTGCTAATACGCTGAGGCTGTTTGTTTGTTGACACCAGATATTCAACAACGTCTTATCTGCGTTTACTGCAAGACCCATGCGACTCGACTCTTTTCCTAATTTGGAGAAGCTGCACCGACTTTGCGTGTGTTATGGCCAATGATATCAATGTCATCAGCATACGCTAGCAACATAACACTCTTATAGAATATGGTGCCGCTTTGTCTCAGATCAGCTGCTCAAATGATCTTCTCCATATTTAGATTGAAAAAGTCGCACGATAAAGAATCACCTTGTCTGAAAACTCGTTTGGTAACATATGGGGGAGAGAGGTCCTTCCCGACATTAACTGCGTTGCTGCTTTTGCTCAGTGTCATCCCGGTTAGACGGATTAATTTTGCAGGTATACCAAATTCAGACATGGTGGAGTATAGGTGATCCTGTATTGGACTGTCGAAAGCGGCTTTGTAATCGACCAAGAGATGATGGGTGTCGATTTGTTTCTCTAGGGTCTTTTCCAAGACTTGTCGTAGCGTGAATATCTGGTCGGTGGTACATTTTCCAGGCCCGAAGCCACACTGATAAGGCCAATCAGTTGGTTTACGATGGGCTTCAGTCTCTCACATAATACGCTTGAAGGACCTTATATGCGATATTTAGAAGGCTTATTCCACAGTAATTGGCACAAATGGTCAGATCGCCTTTCTTATGGATTGGGCAGAGTACACTGAGGTTCCAATCGCTTAGAATGCATTCTTCCGACCATATTATGCATAGAAGCTCGTGAATGCATTTAAATAGAGCTTCACCTCCGTTCTTAAATAGCTCAGGTAAATCATCGGCTCCCGCGGCTTTGTTGTTCTTAAGCCGTGTTATATGTTAATACTTCATTATAGTCGGGCAGTGGAACTTCAACGCTGTCATCCATAATTGGGGTTTCCGGGATATCATCTCTATTGGCGGGATTGTTGTCATTGTCGCTATTCAGAAGACTAGAGAAATGTTCCCTTCATAACTTCAGTGTACTATGGACATCTGTCACTAGATTCCCGTTTTTATCCTTGCAGAAAGAGGCCTTGGTTTTAGAGCCATCGGCCAGGCGTCTTATCTTTTCGAAAAATTTTCGGGCCTTGTTCCTGTCGCCATACATCTCAATCCTCTCACATTTGCGCTTTTCTGCCTCTCTTTTTTTTGCCTGAAGAGACGTCTCTCGTCCCTCATCTTATCTCTGTATTGCTCCTTAGCAGTACGCGTTACAACCGACTGCAGGATGACTTTGTAGGTAGCGTTTTCTCTGCAGTGGCGTCGCGACACTCTTAGTCGTGAAACTGGTTTCGGCGGGGGCAGTGATAGCCGAGTCGAGTGGCGAAGGCTTCGGATGTCCATTTTGATTGCACCTTATCAACGTCTAGCTTTCTCTGTGTAGGATTTTTTTTTTTTACAGCGCACAAACGTGTACGGATCTTAGTTGTGACAAGATAATGATCCGAGTCTATGTTAGCAACACGGATCGTGCGTACATCCAATGCACTGGAAGTTTGTCTTCCTTCAATCAAAATGTAATCAATTTAGTTGCGTGTTTTTTGGTCAGGGGACAACCAGGTGGCCTTATGAGTATTGATATGCTTCAATCTAGTGCTACATACGACCATGTTTCGTGCTGCGGCGAAGTCAATCAGTCTCATACCGCTATCGGATGTGTTGCTGTGGAGGCTGAACTTTCCAACTATTAGACCAAAGATGTTTTCCTTGCCCACCTTAGCGTCGAAGTCGCTAAATTTAATTTTTATGACGTGACGGGGGCAGCGCTCAGTATCTTTGATCTCATCGTCCTTGTTCTCTCTCGAAGCATGTGCACATATTAGGCTTATATGAAAGAATTTAGCCTTGATGCGGATTATGGCAAGTCGTTCGCTCACAGGAGTGAATCGCAGGATGTGATGCTGTAATCTCTTACCAACTGCAAATCCGCACCCAAGCTTGTGCTTTTCCGTATGGTAGTAGATATCACAGGATGCTTGCTGTAAGCAACCCTCTCCCTTTCATCGCATTTCTTGGATTGCAGTGATATCACCTTTGTATGGTATCTTTCCAATATATCAATCAGTTGGATAGAGGCACCTTTCCACTTAGGAGTTCGGACTTTCCAGGTGCATATCCGTCCGTAAATCATTATCAGTTTTTCGTTTGCGGTAGTCGTCATCATTTCTTATGTAACTTTACATTGAAATGGTTTTCTTACGTAGTGGACTTCAAACCCGACACGCAAACTATTTAAGGCTAGGTAACCCGCTGCTCAAATTAGACGTCAAACTGACGGATGTCCTCGCCAGGTTGAGGCAGTCAGACACGTTGCCATGTGAAGGTTCGCCCCCTGTTCCCCAATGAAAAACTTGGTAGGCTGAAAACTGTCAAAGCCAGCTTATAAATTATACTAGGTTTTATGTTAATTTAACATAAACTTTTTTCTCGCTGTAGTGTTGCCCGAAATTTATATTAGATACTGGATACTAGTAGAACTCAAAAATAAAATTGCGCTGTATTCACTGATAACACCTGAAATTCCCGAGTTAAATTGACGTATTCTCCACAAATCAAAAATGTGTGCACTTGATATTTTACTCCACCTCCCAGGATTTTTCCAGATTTGCCTTAGCCTAGGGGCAACCCTCCATTCTAACCCAGGCCATAGCAACACACAGTTGTATTTGACTAGCAATTTACTACATTTTCAGCGTTTAAGATTTACGATTTTTGTTTTATTTCTTAAGAGGCTAAATACATTTAATCCAATAGTTTTTTTAACATTTTTTGCAAAAAAACTAGCAACAGA
The DNA here is from genome assembly GCA_914767935.1 of Coremacera marginata. Classification (NCBI taxonomy): domain Eukaryota; kingdom Metazoa; phylum Arthropoda; class Insecta; order Diptera; family Sciomyzidae; genus Coremacera; species Coremacera marginata. Next base: position 49,328,463 of record OU612046.1, on the reverse strand, counting down.
TAGAACCCAGTTGAAAAATTAACTCTAAACTAATGCCGGTGATGAGTTAAAAAGTACAAAAAATTACACACTGAAGTTGCTAACTTGATTATGGGTAAACATCATTCATTTTATTTTATGTCTTCATATATGTCATATCTAAGTTTATTTATTTAAATCTATTTGCGCTTCACCCGCTTTTCTGCTTCCCATATTGTTTAAGCTTCAATGGCTGTTAATTTAGCTTTTTAAATAAATATTTAATCCCGTACTTGCATGCTTTCTGGGGACACTGCAAAGCACACAAATGTAAACAACAGTCTACACACACACACACGCACATACAGAGATACAAAAACACACTCTTCCTCAAATTGGCATACATTGAAGTAACTTTTTCAGTCAACATAATTTTGAGCCAAAATTGTAAACTTTTTTATTTGGCAAAAGTTTTGCAAACACTTTTTGTATTTTTTTTTTTTTTTTTTAATCTGGTTTCATATTGTTTTCGAAAAGTTTTTGTTTAAATTACCCCAGGGGACTATAAGTTAATAAAAAAAAAAAACAAAGTTGCTACCACACTTTTTTCTATCTTGTTTTCATTTTGTTTTCGTCTCATTTTTTCATATACTACCAGCAAGTTGGAAAAATACAGACACACAATCAGTTTGAAAAATATCACATTTTAAGGACTCCCTTAAGAGCATATTTAAAAAGAAACAGTAGCATTAAAAAATCATGTTGAAATTTGATTTGCTGTTATGTGATTTTGTGTATAAATAATTTGTTTACATTATTAACAATTACCAGGAATGAGTTCTTTAATTGTGCACATTTATTTTAATTAACACAAGTTCATTCGCGCGCGCACACACACACACACACAGACAAGGAACCCTATAGGAACAAACTAACTTGTTTTTAAAAACAACTAATTAAAAAACTAATTTAAAATAAACCAGTATATGAACTACTTTGAATTATATTAAGGCGGCAACTACTCTGATTTTGACATGTTTTAATTGCAAATTTTTAGTAGATTAAAAGTTTATATATATTTAACCAGGTTATTTCATCAAATACTATTAACTTTAGGCCATCAGTAATAGTATTCAATTGGTTATTTTAAAGTCATTAAAAAATAATTTAAATATAACTAATTTAACAAGTAGTTGAAAATATATGCAGACGGAAGTCAATTGACTTATTTAGCGGACATCACCATACAAAATATGTTAGTTCGTTCTATGGAAAAAGTCAGAATTTCAACTAGTTGTGGTTGACAAAAAACTACTTTATCAACTACTTTTAAATTAGTTGATTTTCCTACAGGGAAGTTACTCGTATTTAATATCTAAAATAAATCCTTATTTATGTCTAAATTGTGCACACATACAGATACAACCTCAGTGCAGGCGATATGACTTTAATGGTGTGTAGAAACGCATGAGTTTCTCTTCTCTTATGTTGACATCAAGACTTTGTATTAGATCTTCACTTGGAATAATTTGTGCGATGAACTTTTAATAAGGTCAAGTCACTCACAGGGATAGCAAATATGTGGCACCATCGCTTGCTGTTTACATGATGTACATTGTCTGCATAGCTGTTTGTCTGTCTGCCCGTTGTCAGTCTTATGTTTGGCTGTCTGTTTGTTTTGAGCCGCCCTCATTTTGTTGTCTTGTGGCTTTTGTTGCATAAGATTTGGAAGCAAGTGACATGCATGTTGAGTATTTAAGAATAATGTTGTTAATGCTGTTGTTTTTGTTGTGTTTAGTTGTTTTTGCCTTAAGTAATGTTGTTATTTATGTTGTTGTCAGTAACCTGTAAGAACTTAAGATGTTGTATTTGAAATTAAGATTTTAATATTGAGGTTAGTGAAGACAGGATAGCAGTTGTTGCTTTAACCCTTTAATGTGCAAAACGAAAATCTTGTGCACTCAAGTTCAAGTTTAGAATTATAATAGGAAGAAGGGCTTATTTGAAGTCAAAAACTCTAAATCAGTCTTTCGAGTATGTTCTTCCAAAAACTGGCATTAGTTTTACATAAAAGCTTCAAGAGCCCGATTATTTTTGAGTTTAATAAAAAAATTACTGTTTTGATATGTTTGATTTCATGTTTTTTTAATTGTCATATATCATACATTGCTAGTATACTCGTAAAAAAGCCATAGGAACAAGATGGGGGTTTTCGCCTCGTATCGTTCACTGGCTGTATACTGGGGTCATAAGACCTATTCTTCTGTTTGGAGTTGTAATATGGTGACCGTCCATAGACAAGGGCGCATATATGAAATAACTCCAAAAAGTGCAGAGAATGGCATCTATATGCATCAGCGGTGCTCTGAGAACAACACCGACTGCAGCCCTAGAGACCAAACTTCATCTTCTACTACTGGTCCTGGTCGCCAAACAGACAGCAGCCTGTTCGGCGATAAGACTTACATGTCAACGGGTCACTCATCGATACTTAACAACTTCAACTTCATTCCATCAAGAACTGGTTACTGCAAGCCCTTGCTTTCCTTAGAAGGAAGGTATGGTACGCTTATTCCGCCTAGAACATACTAGGTCAATGGTGCACCATGGAAACGAGGGTGTCTATATTTCTATACAGATGGATCAAAACTAAACTACAAGGTCGGGTACGGGGTCTACCCAAAAGAGCTTGGGGTATCTCTGGCTCGTAGGCTTCCTGACCACTGTAGTGTGTTTCAAGCCGAATTGATGGCAATAGGGGAGGTTACATCATGGCTTTCAAAAAACGTTGTTACCAAACGGGAAAATTATATCTTCTCAGATAGTCAGGCTGCGATAAAATCGTTGGAACAAGCTTCATTAGGGTAAATGTCGAACTCTTTCAGCATCAACCTAATATGGGTACCTGGGCATAAAGGCATAATAGGTAATGAAAAGGCAGATGAGCTCGCTAGGAATGTGACACAAGTGCCACTATTCATGGTGAACCCACCGGGTATCCTGTTAGCGACTCTCAAGCTGCTAATCAGTAACAATATCTGAGCAAGCTCACGCTTTTCCTGCTCTCTTTTCTTGAGTCTGAAAAAGCGCCTCTCTTCCTTCTTCTTTTCAAAAGAGTTTTCTCGCACGGCTCGCGTTGTAACTGACTGCAGCTTTTTTCTGTAAACGGAGTTTTTTACTGCTATCACGATGCGACACTCCTTATCGTATCATTGGTTCCAAGGTTGCGGGTGCCGGAAAACAATGACTTCTTCAGCGGCTGCGCGCATGGAGTGGGATATATGCGCTCGTCGGGTTCAGATGTTGGTTGGTTGAGCTTAACCGAGAGTTGAGCGGAATAATAAAAGTATAAATAATAGTGGTCGGAGTCAATGTTGACCCCCAAAATGTAGGCACACTAGAGGCATGCCTTCCGTCGATTATAACATGATCAATTTTGTTTCGCGTTTTTTGATTCGGGGACAGCCAGGTGGCCTTGTGGATGTCGATGTGTTTAAATCAGTTGCTATTAACTACCATGCTTCGCGCCGCGGCGAAGTCGATCAGTCTTAGACCGTTGTTCGTGGAGGTCTCATGAAGACTGAACTGACCGACAGTGGGGCCAAAGATGCCTTCTCTTCTGACTTTCGCATTAAAATCGCAGCGGACTATTTTTACGTCATGGTCCGGAAGGTGGTCGTATACGTCCTCAAGACTAGCGTTGAAATCGTCCTTGACGGCTTCTTCCTTTTCTCCGTCGGGGCGTGCTTAATTATTGTTCGTTTTTCGTTTGCGGTGGTCGTCAACGTAATTGGGGTTCTTATCCGATGCTGGTTTAGCTTTCATTGGACAATAGTAATGTGGCGGGCACATTCTATGTTTAAGGTCCACGGAGCGACCGGCCGCTCAAATTAGCCGTCCAACTTACGGATGCCAGTTTGCCGTTGCCCAGAGAACACCACGAGGAGGTTTGAGTCGACTCGGGACGATTTCGACATGGATAATACTGGCCTCGCCAGGTTGAGGTAGTCAGACACGTTGCCAATGTCCTCTATCACATTTTCGAAAATCATCCACTTGCTGTAGGTTTTGCTTCTCTTTTTCAAAAGCAGTTTTCACTGAGGACGTGAACCATGGGCAAGATGCGTTGGAGACTTGGCGAGTACAAAGGCGAACGTGATAATGAAAAAGTTCAGATATTTTGCTTATAAAGAAATTTAATTTTCACACCAACAGAGTTAAAGAACCAACAATCTGTCCAGTTTATTAGAGCCAAGTCAAGCATATGGAAAATGTTGAAAATGTTGTATTGTTCAACGAAAAAAGTATTGTTCATTAACTGCCCCTGCTGTTAATGGGACATTTAAGTGTATAATTTTACTTCATAAATTATTTACGAAAATGGCTTGTTTTTTTCATTCATTTTTATATAAAAAAGTAAGGAACAAATTTTTTTGATTCTATTATACCAGATTTGCTTATTTGCGTTTTTGCTAATTCGTCTCAAATTCGAAACGAATTTACGATGGTGAAACCGAGATCTCATATTCGTCTCGAATTTGAAACGAATCCGACCGCGAATCGGTGTTTATTGGGTAATTATGGAGCAAATATACACACCCACTTCGTTACACTCCATTGTAGTGTGATTTTACTAAACCAAAACGTTTTTGACCAGCTGAACGGACAGAGACTCAGCATGACAAAGTAAAATTTGTGGTAGCTCACAATTACCACTTAAAGTTATATTTGCTTCTACTTCTACTTCTTATTACTTATCATCTTCTTCATGTTCAACGCATTGTCATAGTCATTGCTGCTATTATTGTTGTCATCGTCCTGTTCGTTTGCATACTTATTTACAACAATAAGATGTTTAAAGAAAAACGAAGAAGCATTAACAGTGCCACTTGAGCAAAAGCTTTTGTAGTAGTTGTTGTTATAGTTATTGCTTTGCTTGGCACCCACCTTACAAATGCTTTTATTGTTGTTGTTATTGTTGTTGTTGTTGCTGTTGTTGTTAACGTTGCATCCTTAAGAGCGCATCAGCATTTCTTTCGGTGTTTTTTTTTTATTTTGCCTTTCAAGCAAAAACCGAGCAACATTCAAAGCATTTTAAGCGCTAAATTAAACATGTGAGACATGAACATAAATGAGGATTATATGAGCTCAAACATACACATGCACACCATCGCCTACATACACACACAGTCTCATACAAACACGCACATTTCACTCATAAAAAGATACCCTAGACACAGTTAGTACACAAACATAAATAAAACCAAACTGCAGCTCCTTAACAAGGATACAATCCTCAATGAAACGCTGTCAAGCATACATACCCAGTGGTAAATGTAAGCATAACATAATCGAATATGTCTTAAATACAAAGTAACTGAGAGGCCTCAAATGACTGCTTACAAATCTCTATAACATTTATTCGGACATGCCCGCCAAAGCACTGATGACATAGTAACAGGGCAACGGAGTAGATTTGCCGTATATGACACACAGGGCAGAAGACAAAATCGAATGAGAGCACACCGAAACAAAACAAACGAAAGTAAATGACGCAACAAATTATACTCGCAATCATTTCATCGAATTATTAAATGATCTTCTATATTCGCCTTTTTTTTAAGTGAATTAGATGGGGGTAAAACCCATGTAACGAAAGGTTTCAATAACAACAAACACCCACAGAAATTCGCAGCACTCAGCAGATAAAAATGGCAAAATTGTTAGCTTAAAAGTATTTTTGTTTGTAATACAATTTCAACCCACTACCTCCCGATCTTCAGTCGGATGTTCCAGTCGGAAGAGAACTGATTATAATCGACAGTTTTTGTGTTTTTTGTGTGGGTACCCCTAGAAGGATGGCAGATAGAGGTTAGGTGTGTTCAGAAGAAATTTTGAAGAATAAAAAATTAAAAGGAACAGGCCATTTATTTGATCCTTATAGGAGTCAATTTATGATAAATATGAGGTATAATTGAGAGGTTTTATGTTTTTCGTATGAGAACCTCGAAAAGGTTGGCAGATAGGTGGTAGGTGTGCTTGCAAGAAATGTTGAAAAGTTAAAAACAATAGGACCAACTCATATATTTGACCTTCTAGGGTCCCAACTGGGAGAATTATGATTTATAATCGACAGCTTTTTCTTTTTTGTATGTGAACTCCCAAAAGGGTAGCAGATAGAGATTAGGTGCATTCAGAAGAAATGTTGAAGGATAAAACATAATAGAACCAGTTCATATATTTGACCCCTCTAGGAGTCCATTTGGGAGACATTTTTTTATTCGAAAATTTGATGTTATGTTCAAAATAAAGTTCTATAATACTGGAAGAAATATTTACCAAAAAATTTGACGATGTAACCATAATAGTTGGTGGAGGCTTCAATATCAACTTTGCAGGTGATAAAAATATACCACTAAATTTTTGAACGAAGCATTAGGTTTGACTATGTCTAATGACCGAAAACTCAGTACAATTAAATATAAAACGAAGATCGATGTAGTTTTTATACGTTACTTACAGAAGTTCCAATCAAAAATTTTAGTTTGTTAGTTTTATTAACCCATTGTATCCTTTTTGAAATATAATGAAATGATTGAAATATGCCTGATGATACTACGATTAAACTGAAAATTCAAAAAAACACTGCTATTTCAAGTTTAAGATTTTCTATAGCTGTAAGTTTTACTGCGGTCGGCAGTCCCCCCACTGCCTTTTTTCATCTTTTTGTTTAAGTCTTTTAATTTTTAGATGTTTAACCTTTTATTGTTATGGCATTGCCTTTTTGTAGTATAAACATAATACTACAATAATTCTTATCATAATATGACTTCACTTTTTGAGTACTTGTTAGAAAACACGTTGTACGACTTCTAAGACGACTGAAGTTAAGGGAGTATTCCTGGTTGGAAGGCTGTTTTTGGACCCCTTTTTTTGGAAAATTCAAAGAGTTATTTAAATTCTGTTTTTTTTTATTGTATTAAGAACATATTCAATTAAATAAAAAAATTTTTTCCTTTTGTACGAGGGCTCCTCAAAAAGTTGTCGGCCTTCAAATTTGGGCGACGAAAAAAAAGGTATGCTGCTTGCGGCCCGGATAGCTCGACTTCGGATTATCTGAAATGGAAAAAGTAAACTGCGTTAAATTTAGAACAGATGTAGTTCTAGTTTCTACCACAATCATAATTGTGCGATTTTGTTTTACAAAATGGCGGGCATTGAAAAATTAAAAACTGGTTTTGGGTCTTTTTTTTTTTGGTTTAGTATAACAAAAAAATAATAAAAAATTTGTTTACAATTGTGATTGAAATAGAGACCATAACGGTAACAATTTTGCGTCGATTGCGTTTTGTTTCATCAAAATCGGGCTAGAACTACGGGCGCAATCTGGGCCGCAAGTTCGAAAAAGTTATTTTTTTGCATCAAAAAAAAAAAAAATGCAAATGCAAAATTTGAGCATGCAGTTTTAGAAACTCGATAATTCTGCGTCAATTGCACTTGATTTCATCAAAATTGGTTCAGTACAACCGAAGAAAAGTGACTTCGAAGTTCAAAAACGTGATTTTGAAAATCTCAAAGAAAATTTTAGGCAATGAAATATTCTTATTTTTTGTGAAATTCTTACATATATCAATCTGCAATGCCAGCCCCATAAGGAACTCCTTCATCTTCTTCAAAAAATGAGGACCCAGCGGCTCTTTGTGCTCTTCGGGCAGTTCTACCTTCTTTTGATGTGGCCAGAGCTCTGGCTTCGGACCTTTTCAAACGTTCTTCGTTCCGAGACATGGCGAAATCATATGTGACGTTGCCAACCCATTGGGATGCCCATTAGGTTAATTATTTGAAGTATTGGCAAAAAAACTTCGTTAAATATGACAGTTGCAATATAATTGGCAATCTCAATAGTGCGTGTCCTCATCTCTTTCGTGTTGGTTACGAGTTTTTCGATTGCTACCAGTGTTTCTTTTATTTTTATTTCTGTTACTTTTTCTATCCATTGTCTTTAGCACAAACAAAATATTATATAACAACTGTACTTTTCAAAACTGTATGCGCGCGCAAGTCCGGTTTATAACTCAATTCAAAGTGAACTAAACGCTGCAAACATTCGAATACCTGAAAATGTGTATTCATTTATTTTTAAAATGCGTATACAAACAAGGTATTACCCAGCCCCGGATCTAAGGGGGGAAACTGGGGGCACTTGCCCCGGGCGGCAGTTTCTGGGGGCGCCAAATCCTTGAGACAAGAATTCCAAATATCAAACAAGTGAAGCCAGGGTTTGAATTGCATGCTTCAAATGAACAAAAGCAAACAAATTGTTGCTTTGCTTAAAGTTTTTTGAGTCAAGAACAGAAACTGAGTTTCAGTTACTTGCCTCACTTGTTGTTATCAACAGGGATGCCAACTCAGTTCTTTTGGCACTAAATCTAGTGCAATTTGAGATTTTAAACCGCGAAATATATATTATTGGAAAAACGCACTGAGCTAGTGCTTTTCCAAATTGTGTTTAGCGTTTTAGCGCTTTTTCATTTTCTTTTAAAGTAAACGATCTGGCAGCAAACGATTAAAAAATGAATTTATGTATCTATGTAAATACTTATTTTCAACTATGAATTTGAAAAAACGAGTGTTCAATTACGATGCACGTTTTTTTTTGCAGTTTTGTATGAAATACATGAAATAAATGTTATGTTTCAAAAATAAATTGTTGTAAGATATGCTTAATAATAAAAGTAATTGCCCGTCTGAAAAGATAAAATTTTTAAGAATAACAATGGAAACTAAAACTGCTTAACAACGAATTTTGATTTTAAAAATGTTGGTAAAATTTATTTTTTTGGTATCATATGTATAAATTTTATGAAATATTATAAAAAAATACGTTGGATAAAAGATTTTGCAGAGAAACTTTAATTTTGTGAACTTAAGAACTTTTTTTAAGGAAAAGACGCGTTTTTCATTCAGAAAGTTGCCAACACTGGTTATGAACCTATCAAAAGCAAAGAGCAAATGAGAAGGGGAAATATTTGCACAGCTGAGCGCATGCATTCACTATGTATACATATAAAACCGTTACTTTGCTTCGCTGCTTAGGCAAACGTCGCCTCCGCAGTTCACTGGTTGGTAACAACAAGTGAAAAGAGTAACTATTACTCAGTTTCTTTTCTTTACTGAAAAAAAATTTAAGCAAAGCCACAAATGTTTCTTCAGTGATCAGTCGAACGTCAAGTGACAAATACTGTTTGTTTATGTGATTGATTGCGTGTGCGAGTAATCAGCGTTTATATAATAAGTAACTTGTAAAGTTTAGGTAAATATAGTCTATTACATTGTAATTTGTAATTCAATAAATTCTACGTTTGTGATGTAACTGTTATGACTATAGAAACCAGTTAGTGAGATATTTTAATTTACTGGGTTTTTTAGTATTGTAGTTATAACTAAACTCTACAATACAATAAAATAAAATTTTCAGGAAGAGGTAACGAAAAGTTCATACATATAGTTACTAAACATTGCAATCAGGCCCACGTTTCAGTGAGTTTGTAATTCGGCTTTCATCAAACTATAGCTATGTACATACAAATTTATTTATATTTTAAGGTTGGAAAAACCAAGCGATGAGCGCACCAAGAAAGAAGCTTTCTGGGGCTGAAAACAGAAAAAGAGCAAAAGATAAAATTGAAGATGGAATGAATTTGGCTTCTAAGATGAGAAAGTGGCTTATCGAAGCAGGCGGATCGTCAAGTTCCACTCATACTTCTGGTACAATGTCAGGAATTTCGAACAATTCTTGCATTTTGGACACTCAAGTTAATTCAACTGATCAGTCGAAACGTCAAAGCTCAGGTGATGGTGAACAATTTTCACCGTCCGTATTATCTCAACAGGAAGATGACATTCAGATTGTATCTAGTGACTTACAGCAATCGAGTAGCAAAGACAAAATTATAGATTTGATAGATCCAGGTACTTGGTCGGGCCACGAGAAAATAACAGATCAACAAAGGTCATTCTTGAGCAAACAAGCAATATTACTAAATAATGAACATCCAAACAACATAGAGTTTAAGTACACTGAACGCAACGGTAGGCATTTAACACATAGCATGTGGTTCGGAAAAATGGCGAATAACGAAAGTATTAAAAGATCCTGGCTTGTTTATTCGAAAACAAAAAATGCACTCTACTGCAGTGCCTGCAAGCTATTTGACAGCACTTCTATATCGGCATTGTGTAAGGATGGTCTCACAAATTGGAAAAAGACTTCAGAAAAATTATATGAGCATGAAGTAGCACAAGCGCATAAAGAATGTTTATTTAAATGGAAAACCCGTCTGCAACAAATGAAATCATGTCAGGGCATCGATCGCGACGTAGAGCGATTAATTCACTCCGAGAAGGAAAAATGGAGACATATTCTACATGTAGTAATGGACGCTGTCATGTACCTTGCCACAAACTGTCTTTCATTTAGAGGTTCGGAAGAAACACCGAGTGATCTCGCTGAAAGTGGTCCTCAGCCTAATCAAGGTAATTTTCTTAATTTGATAAGTCTGCTCGCTAAATATGATCATACTCTCAAGTATCAATTGAACCACTTAAAAAAAGGACATGTGTCCTATTTGTCAAAAACGATACAAAATGAAATCATCGAGATAATGGCAAACAAAGTTCGAAATACCATTTTGAATGAGATCAAGGATGCCAACTATTTCACAATCATGTTTGACTGCACTCCAGATGTATCTCACACAGAGCAAATGAGCCAGGTGATTCGATACATAAAAATAACAGAAACTGGTTGTGAAATAAAGGAAAGTTTTATTGATTTTATTGAAGTTGACGGAAAGACTGGAGAATATATCACACAGTGCATTCTAGAAAAACTAGAAGCTGATGGTTTGGAAGTGCAAAAATGTCGTGGACAATCTTACGACAACGGATCCAATATGGCCGGCATATACAAAGGAGTCCAATCCAGAGTTTTACAAATGAACGAGCTGGCAGAGTTTGTACCGTGTCTAGCGCACTCTCTAAATCTTGTTGGCGTGCATGCAGCTTCAACATGCCCACAAGCAGTTAGCCTATTTGGGCTCGTACAAAAACTTTATTGTTTCTTTGTCGGATCCACCACGCGGTGGAAAATAATGCAAAAGTGTACAAAGACAAACTTAAAAGGAAGTAGTCAAACCAGATGGTCGGCTAAACATCAAGCTGTTACTGCTCTATTAAATAATTTACCGGAAGTTGTCAAAGCTCTGGAAGAAATTGAAGAATCCTCTCTAGCCGCAGAATCTAAGTATGAAGCTGGTCATTTGCTGCATGCAGTATTGGATTTTAAATTTATCCTCAACTTGACAATTTGGGATAACATTCTTCGAGAGATTAATAGAGTGAACGTTGAAATACAAAAAGACGATATTATCATTTCGCGTTCTGTGGCGATAATGCAAGGCCTTGTTAAGATCTTGCAAGAATTAAGAGAAAAACCGGTAGAATATTGGATCAAAGAAGCTACACCTGTATCAGAAAAGTTGGAAATTGAGCCGGTTCTTAAAAACAAACGCATTTCCAAAAAGAAAAAGCAACACGACGAAATCTGTGAAGACGAAATAAGAATGCTAGATCCGACTAGGCTATTTTTCAAAGATATGAAAGTAGTGTTTGACAAAATTGTAACAGAAATTGATGCAAGAGTAGAGAGTGCAAAGAGTCTACATGAAAAATTCGCCTTCCTCAGTGGCCACGCTTTTTTAAATATGTCGACAGAAGATCTGCAAAAAAAAGGAGCCGATCTAGCTTTAAAATATTCGAAAGACTTGAATGCAGTTAGTTTTTGCCAGGAACTTGCCGTATTTAAAGAGCTAGTGCATGATATTAATGAAAAATCAAGTGCCTTCGACCTGTTACAACATCTGTACAAGCATGACTTGAAAGAAGCGTTTCCCAATGTTAGTATAGCTTTAAGAATTTATTGCACATTACCAACAACATCTGCAAGCTGTGAGCGAAGCTTCAGCAAACTAAAAATAATTAAAACTTATCTACGTTCAACAATGAGTCAGGAGCGTCTATCTGGCCTCGCGATCCTAGCCATTGAAAATAAAACTGCCTATGCGTCGGACTTTGAGGAGCTAATAGATTCTTTCGCAGAAAAGAAAGCACGCCGTGTAAAGTTGTAGTCCTTCCTGGTTGTATATTTTTCCTGTGTTTCTGTTTTATGTCATAAATGAAAGTTATAGATAATAAAAAGTTTAAATTTATTAAAGGATTATTATTTTCACAAATGGTCACAAAAAATGCTGCTCATTTGTCAGTTTTAACAGTTTTTCTCAAACATTGAAGGGAGGGGGCGCCACTATCAAGTTTTTGCCCCGGTTCGAAAAAATCGTAGATCCGGGGCTGGTATTACCTACTAAAGAACGCGTTGAACGAAATTCGGTGGTTGCTCCAAACCGTTGCATTCAAAAAGTAGCCAAATTAAGCAAATCGCATTTTGGTGAAAACATTGTTGGACAAAAAAGGCCATATCTCCTAAACTATTTCGAATTACAAAAAACCCTTTTTAGGACGATATTCTCAAATATCCAGGCTATAAAAATATGCAAAAAAGAATCGAAGAAAAATGTTTGCCAACCAGGAAGACTCCCTTAAACTGTTACATAATCTATGAATACATACAAACTACTCTTTAACAACACAAAACTGAGTTGTGTCAGACTCCGCTTACATTTCTGCATTGCAATGAGATGAATCATAAAATTCCGAAGTAATTGGCTATAACAGGGGAAACATTCGGAGCACCGACAAAGTTTTACCAGCGGGTAGATACCTATAGGGAGCGGGTGAGAGGACAATATAGGTGGGTTGCAGAGCTGCCAGATCTTACCAAGTTTTACGGGATTTTTTAACTCAACGGGATGGCGAGTAATCGGGAAGGGAAAAATTAAGAGCTCTTAAAAAATTTAAATTTGATACATTTTGATCTTTAACGAATTGTTAATAAAACTATTTTTTTATTTATGAAATATATACGAGGGTATTCCTAGAAGTATCCGACCTGATGTATAGATAGCGGTTGTTACTTCAAAAAATTACTATGGTAGAAATTACTAATCTTATAAAGCTTAAGTTTCAAGTTCTAAGACGATACGTGTGTAGTATTTGTCTGGCAGCCATCATAAGTAAACGCTCTCAGTGAATTTATAAGCATAGAAAAAAAGATACAATACTTTCATTTGAAAGGTCTGAGTCCAACCAGTATCAAAGCCGAGCTAGATTCTACTCTGGGGGAGTCTGTTCCTTCGTTTACAATAGTAAAATATTGGGTGGCAGACGAACTGCCAAGACGAACATCGCAGTGGCCGACCAAAAGATGTGACCACGCCAGAAATGGTAAAGAAAATCCAAAAAATGGTATTGGATGAACATCGATTGATAGTGTGCGAGCTAGCAGACTTGGTAGACATTTCAAAAAGTGCTGTACATAGCATATTGACTGAAAATTTTAACATGAGAAAGCTGTGCGCAAGATGGGTCCCGCGTTCGCTCACAATGAAACAAAAACAGGGTCGTGACGATGTTTCATCGATTGTTTGGCGAAGTGCCACAGCAGTAAAGCCCAGTTTTGCGTCGATTCATAGTCATGGATGAAACATGGATCCATCACTTCACACCTGAGACGAAAGAACAGTCAAAACGATCGACTGTAAGGGGAGAATCTGCTCCAAAAAAGGCGAAGACAGTTCCATCTGGAGGCAAGGTCATTGCCTTAGTTTTTTGGGATGAGCATAGGATAATTTGAATTGATTATCTTCAAAACGGAAAAAACAATCAACGGCGAGTATTATGCGAACTTATTACAGCGTTTAAGTGATGAAATCAAGAGAAAACGGCCGCTTTTGGCGAAAAAGAAAGTGTTGTATTATTTCGACAATGCACCAGTTCAAACATCCACTATCGCGGTGGCCAAAATCAATAAATTAAAGTTCAAATTGCTACCTCACGCACCCTATTCGCCAGATTTAGCCCCCGTCAAATTCTTTTCTTTTTACAAACTTGCAAAAATGGCTCGGTGGTAAAAGTTTTGCCAACAATGAAGAGGTGGAATCTGCGATTGATGGCTAGTTTGAGGCGCTCGACGGTTCTCACTTTAAACACGGTATCGAAGCTATTGAATATCGCTGGTATCGAGCTGAAAGTAGACTAATTTGAAAAAGAAAAATGTTTGTTCCCAAATTTATTGTATTTTCTTTGTTAGGTCAGGTACTTCTGGGACCACCGATTTTGTTGACTTTTTTCAACATGTTTCTACTATATATTATAGATATAAACATTTTCTGATGATGCAAAAATATCAATCATAATCAGCAGGTACAGCAACCAAAGATTTTCAGAGCATTTTTCCGTTATTTTTATGTCATTTTTTATAGATTTAGATAACTTTTTGTAGTAATTTTTATCGGTTTTAAGATATAAAAGCCTTTTTTTAAAATCCCTTATAAGGATTTTAGGAATTTTTAGGGACCGAAAAAAATGCCGTGGAAGCAGTTTAAGAGCACGTCTGCGCAAACAGTGATCGTTTTTCTGCACTGTGTGCGCAGACAAACAGTGTAGTCTACGGATTACATTCTTCTAGCTTATTAGGGGTTTATTATTCTTTTTGTTCCAACACATTTGTATTTGTTCCAAAACATATTTATAGCTCTATAAATATTTTGGAAACAGCAAAGTTTCTCCAGATAAATTGAAGTTTTTGCTGAACTACCCGATAATGGTATACAAATAATAATTGAAAATCACACGTACAAGATAAAGGTACATTATGTAAGGCTTAATTTTGAGAGATAGTGTTCTGAGTTTTTTAAAATCATTTTCATGATATTTTTCTGTAGTCTATGCAAAGCACACAAAAACGAAACACATTTTTTTCATTATGAAATTTCTATTTCATGAAGAAATGAAACCAATTATAGTGAAGATTGCTTAAGGGAGTATTCCTGGTTGGCAAAATTTTTTTTTTTAATTTTTTTTTTTCATGTTTTTATAGCTTGGATATTTGAGAATATCGTCCTAAAAGGGTTTTTTGAAATTCGAAAAACTTTAGGAGATATGGCTTTTAAGCAAAATGCGATTTGCTTAATTTGGCTACTTTTTGATTGCAAAAGTTCCAAACAACCACCGAATTTCGTTCAACGCGTTCTTTAATAGGTAATAACTTGTTTGTATACGCATTTTAAAAATAAATGAATACACATTTTAGAGCATTTATTCGAATGTTGGCAGCGTTTAGCTCACTTTGAATTGAGTTATAATACAGCATATATAACTGTATAATGAGCATACAGTTTTGAAAAGTACAGTTTTGATAAAAATTTATGTTTGTGCTAAAGACAATGGATAGAAAAAGAAATAGAAATAAAGATAAAAGAAACAGTGCAGTGCTGTGCTCATTCGCACCAAAGCATATGCACACCGGCGCACGCACTATTGAGATTGCCAATTATATTGCAACTGTCATATTTATCGAAGGTTTTTTGCCAATACTTCAAAAAATTAACCTAATGAACATCCCGATTGGCAACGTCACATATGATTTCGCCATGTCTCGGAACGAAGAACGTTTGAAAAGGTCCGAAGCCAGAGCTCTGGCCGCATCAAAAGAAGATAAAACTGCCCGAAGAGCACAAAGAGCCGCTGAGTCCTCATTTTTTTGAAGAAAAGGAAGAAGTTCTTTATGGGGCTGGCATTGCAGATTGATATATGTAAGTATTTGACAAAAAAAAATGTGTTATTGCCTAAAATTTTCTTTGAGTTTTATCAAAATCGCATTTTTGAACTTCGAAGTCACTTTTCTACGGATCTACTGAACAGATTATTGAGTACTGACTGACTACTGACACAGAATTGTCGAATTTCTAAAACTGCATGCTCAAATTTTACATTCCAATTTTTTTTTTTTTTTTTTTGATGCAAAAAATTAACTTCAAACTTAAACGCGTTTATCTCGAAACCACGTTTTTCGAGCTAGCGGCCCAGATTGCGCCCGTAGTTCTAAACCGATTTTGATGAAACAAAATTCAATCGACGCAGAATTGACACCATTTTTGTTCCTACTTCAATCACAATTTCAAACAATTTTTTACTATTTTTTTAACACTAAACTACAAAAAAAAGACCTAAAATCGGTTTTTCATTTTCCAACGACCGCCAATTTATAAAAAAAAATCAATCGCAAAATTATGATTGAGATAGGGACCAAAAATACATGTGTGCTGAATCTAATGCCGTTTAGTTTTAGTTTTTCCATTTCAGATGATCCGAAGTCGAGTTATCCGGGCCAAAAGCTGCATACCTTTTTATCGACGCCCAACTTTGAAGGTCGACAACTTTTTGACGAGCCCTCGTACAAAGGAAAACAACATTTTTATTTAATTTAATATGTTCTTAATACAATAAAAAAAAACAGAATTTAAATAACTCTTTGCGTTTTCAAATGAAAAGTTTTGCAAAAAGGGTCCAAAAACAGCCTTCCAACCAGGAATACTCCCTTAATCGGAGAAACCAAAGTAACTCACGAAAAATAGGCGTATTTTCAGGAATATTTTTTGGCTCAATAAAAAGGTCAATCGGAAATCTGTACAGTACGTTTTTTAATTTAAGTATTGATATACAATACGTACTTTTTTAAAAACTTTCAATACAAAATGGTGGCTGTGCAGCGGTTGTTTGAAGGCGCCTATTTTTTGAAGGGGTCCATGGCCGGAAACCTAACGTCCTTAATTGTTTTTCTGGAACAAAAAACAATATTTGGTCAGTTTCTATATATCAACAGGTATTGAGACAAGTAGGATTTTTTTGATACATTGATTTTTCGCGTATGGTGCGTGATCGAACAAAACAGTTACAATTTTCACAAAAAAAAAGTCAAAAATTAATGATAAAACAAAAACTACGCAATATAAAAAAAAATTACGTGTCGATAGATAAAAGTATATTTAGTATGCTGTCAAAATTTAAAATCGTACGGAATCGAATATTTGCTCGAGTTATGTGTCCGGCCGTCTCAAAAAAAGTGATTTCGGCTAAAACGAGTTTAAAGTTTTAAGTATTCGTATAATATTTTCATATACCTCAAATCTGCGATGATTGCAGAATGGAAAATTTTGACATTTTTGGACATTTTTGCTGGATTCTATATCTTGGTATATTATTTTAAAGACCTTAACGCATCTTTTAAGTGAAAAAAATGTTTCGATTTTTTCAAAGTTTCACTTAGGTTTCCCCCCTTAAAAAACTATATGAGAATAGATCTACAAAACAAAACAAATTTTTCTCGCATTTGTGATTATTTGGTTATGGGTGGTATAAATAAGCATATTGGTGATATAAATAAGCTGCTTTACTTTGATTTCAAGATATATTTTCACATTTTTTCTGTGTTTTGAAGACATCAGCATTGATCCTGTAGAAAAAAATGTATTGATCACAATGATGTGGCGTCCGTGGCGTAGTGGGTAGAGTGTGTGGCGCTAGATAACCCAGGTTCAAGTCCCCCATCTGACACAAAAAGTTGTTTCGATTGAATTCATTTTTCTGTTCGGTCGTCACCTCTCTGCTGACAATGGCAAACCTCAGAGAGTAAAAAATTGCCATGAAAAGCTTCTTGAGAACATAAGTCGTTCGAAGTCTGCAAGGCCTTTTCAAGTTGAGCGTGAATAACTACAAATGTTTAGGTAAAGTGGCGGCCGTGGCGCAATGGGTAGAGTGTGTGACTCATACGCCAGAGATCCCTGGTTCGAATTCCACTTGACACAGAAAGTTTTTTCAATTGAATTAATTTTTCTGTTCGGCCGCCACCTCTCTGCAGACAATGGCAAAACTCAGAGAGTAAAAACTGCCATCAAAAGCTTCTTGAGAACATAAAGTCGGCATAAAGCTTGTAGGTCCAGCTCTCGATCATTTGTGTTCAAACATTTCACAACACACACAACACAATTGATCATAAGAAGCTCGGTCAAAGTCCTTTCAAGGGCTGAAATGGCCATTTCGTTTTTTTTTTTCGTTTGATCACAATACATTTTTATAACATTGATGGTTATTTTTATTCATACCACGGAAGTTTTTCTTTATTTCAGATATATTTTTCCTATGATTTTATAAACATTTCTAATTTTCTGTTTTTATTTCTTATTTCTGTTAATTATAGCCGATGATTAATAAACGATAGAAAAATTATCTCAAATGGTATAAGAAATTTCAACACAATAACGCTTAGTTTCATCAATTTAGCGAAATAATTCATAAATTATTGGATAATTTTCTTTAAACTGTTTCACATTTCTGGTTTCTAACGATTGGGAGCTATTTTTCTAGATATTCTGGAAATATATTTCTGAATGCAGCAATTTTTGCTTTGGTTTGAACTGAGTTATTGTTTATACATGTTTTTTTTTTTATATATAGTCAGTAAAATTGTTCTTTTTGAAAAAGGTATCCGACGTATTCATAAATTTCAATATGAATAAATTTCAAAAACGGAGAAAGTGAGAGTTAAAACCAGGAAAAACCATTATTTTGTATGCAAAAAGGATACTTTTTGTTCACCGACACCTGGCAGCACTGCTGGGTGGCATGGGTTGAGCAGTTGTATGCATCGATGCACTGTACGCTTGAGAAAAGGATGCACAGCAAGCTCGTACGTGTTGCCAATGTCGTCAACACCAACATTCCTCAAAAGAATGTTTCTGCTACCTCATCTACTCAGTTGAATTTTCTCTTTCATTGAATACCAAATACAAACTGATGGGTGTGAAAATGTAAAATTTTTTTTTTTCTTGACTTATTTATATTTTTATTTCTAATTTTTTTTATTTTTTTTTTTTTTTGTATGAATGTCGTTAAGATTTTAATTTAAGATACTGACTACTGCATCGCCTACTGTTGTTTTTGTTTATCCTTTTGTTATTTCGTGTCGTTGTCGTTATAAGGAAGTGCATAGATGGAGCAGACAAAATTAAATAGACTCTGATATAAGGAATATTAATGTAGCAACGCATCCTTTTATATGCCTTTAAGCCTTTTTATGTTAACGTATCCTGATAGCCGATTTGCGGATGAGAACGTCCGCTTGAGCTCTTTGTTTTTGTGCCACATAAATTATCCAATTTAACAGGAATTGGTAGAGGCAAGGCTTAGATAAAGGATATGTGAAAGAATAAATGTTAGTCAACTGAATATAAGGCAGGTCCTGGCTCAATATGTTTTTATAGAATTTACGAAAATACACAATATTATAAATAAAAAAATTTTAATTCTTGATAGTATTATGGGTAAAAATAGTTTAATCTGTTTTATTTATAGTTTAACTTTTTGTTTTTATATAAAAGTTATAATTTTGAATTAATAAATTAAATTCTTTTGAAATTTATTATTTCCAATTTTCTTATCGATTATCATTGGAATTAATCTAAAAAAAGAATAACAACTTACATGTTTTTCAGCATAAAAACATAAATATTCAAAATATTCATCTGGACAGTTGCGGGGATTGAACACTGGCACTCGGAACTATATAAGTTATAATTATAAGTAATAACTAAAAAAATGTAGAAAACAATAACAACAACACTACTATACTAACGGACTGTATAACTTAAACATCTACTAACATATAATTCACAATAAGTTCCACGTACGTAAATAGGTTAGACTTTCAGCCTCCTACTTCACCACTTCTGCACGCTGCGCTGTGATTCAGTCGCGCTCGTTCCAGCGCTAAAAACTGTCTCGATTTACTTTTATTTTTGCATTACACTTGCTTGAATTCTTCTCGCCGGGTCATCTGACCTTGCAACAGAATTCAAGCGTCGCAATCGAACCTTGCGTGAGTTCTTCAGATTCTGCTCGCTGCTCTACTTCGGTGGCCCTTGCAACAGAATTTGAGTGTTTACACAAGGGACCTTTGCAAATCATTTATTTTTCCTGGCTACACAACTTCGGATTGCTGCGCCGTCTGACTTCTGCCTGATACAGCTTTCAGGCGCCCTCGTCGCAGAACTTTTTTACTGTACATAGGCTGCGTCACAGATTCGATCACATGAACTGATTAAATACAAACCAATTAGATGTCATAAGAACCGATTACCTGCCGTAAGAACAGTTCACATAAACCGAGTAGTTGTCATAATAACCGATTAGATGTCACAGAGTTTGAGTGACACAGATGTCACAATTACCTGTCATAAGAACCGATCACCCGAACCGATTAAATAAATAAGAACCGATTAGATGTAGTAAGAAGCGATAACCGGAGCCGGTTAAATAAGAACGATTAAATGACATAAAACCCGATTACCAATCACAAGAATCGACTACCCATTATAAGAACTTAGTACCCGTTGCATACAAGAACTGCTGACTATGCACGCTGTACTGTGTACTGCAATGATTTTGTAAATTAATATAAGAACTGTTTTGCTGGAGGTTAAGTGGATCCTGCAGAGAATCCTAGGACGACTGAGTTTTACCTCAACCATAGATTTGACCACGTTGCACAGTCTTAAGAAAAGAATCTGCCACCTCTTCAGATTCAGAAAAAACACCTTTTAGTGTTTGTTTAGATAGTTTTTATTAATTTTCAGTAAAATACGACGTGAGATTTTTATTTTGTGAAATCGTTACATCTTTGAAAAATTTTAGCAAAATATCGATTCAAGTCAAAAAATCATAATAAAGCCATTATGCCGTGGTTATGTTAGCCAAACAAGATTGCCGAACATTTTTTGTTGTTATTGTTTCTCATGTAAAGTGAGAAATGAACTTTTTCTCAAATTCATTCTCTCGCTCTCAGACCGAACATTTTTGATTGCTGATTGAAACAGCAAACATGCCGAACTTTCCGGTGTTGCCTGCAGTTATTTTCCATAAAAGCATCAAAAAAGTAGCATAAAGTACTAAAAATTTAAATAAGTTATAAAGCAACTTATTTTAAATAACAAGCAACCTTAAAAACAAAGAACAGACATTAAGAAAAAGTCGAACAATATGTGTTGAGCAAAAATTTTCAGTATTTATTGTCGCTCCAAATAAACACTAACAATTTTGTGCTTTCACAAGATTATTACAAAAAAATAGTCTTAAATCAAATTGCAGATTAATTGCCATCAATTCTTATTGTTGTGTTGTATTTAATTTAGTATATTTTATGTAGGAATGGTATTTACTTGGAGTCGCAATTTGGCCGAAGTGTAAAAAGTGTATTTAAAGTATATACATAAAAATTAGGGTTGTTGTTGAATTTATGTTTTGGAATATTATAACATTGATGCAACTGTGCAGCAAGCAGAAGCATAACCACCAAACAAACATTTCAGCGAAGAGAATAAATAAACGAAAATGAACACCAAATGTTCGGATATCATGTTTGGCTAGCATAACCACGGCATTATATCTGACAATTTGGCAACAATGCGCACCACTTCTCAACTCCAAGCCTCAACTCAAAAGCTTTCTCTTAGTTGAGCCCATTCTCAGTGGTGCTCCACTCTTTAGTTAACATTTCTTCCTAAACAGTATTGAGAGTTTCTGTCTACTAACAGTTTCAGCTTTAAAATCAAGCATTGGTTTAATGTTTTTTCATTTTTGCTTTTTTAATGAAATTTTGTTATTTTATCATTCATAAAAATAAATTTTATTTATTTGAGAACATTGTGACAATGTGAACGTAAAAACAAAGGAACTCATCTTAAGAGTAACAATTAATTTAAATGACTTCAACAGAAGTATTTTTTTTTTATGTTACGTTATGTTATGAAGATATGTTACGAAAAATGAAAGAATTCATTGGGGATTATTTTTTTTTTTTAAGTATTTTGTTTAATTTTTATTATTATTTTTATTAAGTTTTAATAAAAAAAATAAAAATATCTATAAAGAAGAAAAATTAAGGAATATCGAGAGAGAGTTTTGTGGTAATGATGAAATTGTTTTGTATGTTTGTTGTAATAAAGCATCATTATTTGCATTTTATAAATATTTTTACATATACATTTTGCAATTTTTTTGTTTTCATTTTCTGTTGGTGTGTATTCTAATAATAACATAGACATGTTATATAACCATACAATTGTATTTGCTTTGTTAGAAGCTACTGTTGTTCTTTTTATATTTTTGATATTTGCAATTGTTGCTGTCGATTACATTTTATTAACGCGTCACAGAGAGAGAGAGAGAGATATTTGGTAGAGTGGTTTCCGTAGAAAAAGAGTGAGAGAAAATGTCAAACGTTCAACATTGTTTATTATCATTGTTGCTTTTGTTGTTGTTGTAAAATATAAATAGTTTACTTGTTTATTTGGAGAAATATTTTCATAATAGTTTTGTTGTTAAAAAAATTTTATAGTTGAATAAGCTAATAATAACTATTTATTTTATTTTTTGGTATTTTTTTTTTTTGGTTTCTTTTATTAAATGTAGTCATTAAATTAATTTATTCTTCTTCCTCCTCTTCTTCCTCTTCTTCTTCTTCCTCCTCTTCTTCTTCCTCCTCTTCCTCCTCCTCTTCTTCCTCCTCCTCTTCCTCCTCTTCTTCTCCTTCCTCCTCTTCGACAACCTCTTCTTCTACCTCTTCCTCATCTTCGATGATGTCCTCATCGGCCTTGGCATCTTCCTCGCCTTCGGGTGTTTCGGGTTCTCCAGTCTTCTTGCCTGGTCGTTCTCCGAACCACTTGGGCAATTTGGCTATTATAGAAAAAGAGAGAGAGAAAAATAAAGTTATTCAAAATCTGTATACTCATAGTACATGGAGCTGTTCAGCACTCTGTTAACAACAGTAACTTTTAACAATCATTTAACATAGAACCGTGTTCGAGTGTAAATGAGGAGAGGTACTTTAGTTGAGAAAACGCGCATACATACATTTTTGACGGCCGGTATATTGATCCTTCTTCTCGTTCCAGATCTTCTCAGATGTATCCTTGGTAATCGCATCAAAGCCCTAATGAGCAAATGTGTTTGTTGGTTTGTGTAAAGATGCACACGCAACATTTAACAGTGAGAAATAGAGAC
The DNA here is from genome assembly GCA_914767935.1 of Coremacera marginata. Taxonomy (NCBI): domain Eukaryota; kingdom Metazoa; phylum Arthropoda; class Insecta; order Diptera; family Sciomyzidae; genus Coremacera; species Coremacera marginata. The sequence goes on along the minus strand of OU612046.1, from coordinate 49,305,432 downwards.
ACATGAACAAACATAGAAAAGAGAAGAGAGAATATTTTTCAGTGTTGTAGAGTGTGTTCATTTAATTCAAGTGTGATCTGTATTTGCTTTGAAGTGTGAGCAAAATAGTGTGAGAAAAGTGATAATCTACATGATCTAATTGATATATTACAATTTTTTTTCCAACTCTAGTGGTTTTCTGTTAACTATTTTGAACCCCAAAAACCTTATTCTTAATCTAGCTTAAGTGTTTTGTCCTCTAAAACAATTCGTTAAAACAACTAAGTCCTTCTTAACCCAAAAAGCATCAAAAACTATTAAATGCTTTTTGCATTTGAATGCTCTGCTAACGCACTGTAAGTGCTCGGTAAGCTTTTGATCAAGGTGTTTAATCATTTTTTTACTCTGTGCTTGTTCTTTGTTTGTGATGTGTGTCAAAATTATGTTTGAGTGAAGTCATGTAAAGAAATGTTAATTAACATAATATAAAATTGTTACTTAACATACAGTAAATATTTCAACTGTACGTAATGCAGTAGTAAACAGTAGTAGTTTGTAACAGTGCAGTAGTTTGAAAGAACATTCAAACAATTATCTTGAAAATCCTTAAAACATAGTTAGAATGAAATTAATAAAAGACAAGATTAACAGAGTAGCTCGTAACAAAAAGTAAAAAACGAATAAAACATTATTTAACATAGAGTGAGAGAAAGAGAACGGTTTGTTCATCACAGTAATTCTTACATTTCGTTCGTTGCAAAAATCTTTCTTGTTTCTCTTGCCATGCTTTCTCTTTTATTTCCGCATAAACTGTATTATATCCCTTTTAGTATGTATATAAAAAAATACAATAGAGTTAGTCTTATGTTGAACTCAAAAAAATAGCAATAATAAATAGTTGTCAAAACAACTAACTATAGAGTAAATATAACTCAAAATAAATAGTTTTTTAGAGAGAGAAATGCTCTCTGATTGTTTCCTGCCATGAAATTATGGTTATATACGTGGAATTTTAGTCAGTAGGAATTAATACTTACACCCTCGAAGAGTTTCTTTTTGTCGTCGTATGAGCGTGTATCAACACGTCTCTCATATTTGGATGCGACTTGGATCTTTGGCTACAAGAGTACAAAGAGAATTATTGAGTGCCTTAGCATAAAAATAGTGAGGCCTTCGCTTACCGGGTATTTGCCAGTCAAAGCCTCAGGGTCGAGACCCTTCTTTAAGGCTTTGTGCCTGAGCTGTTGCTTCTGTCTTTCCTTCAATTCTTTCAACTGTTAAAGAGAGCGTCACAATTGATTTATTATAATGACCAAATAGACTCTTTTTCTGTTTTTTTTTTTTGCAAACTTACATCGTAGTCCTGACGTTTCTGCCTTTCTTCCAAGTCATACTTTTCAGTTTCCAATTTGACAATGAGTTCCCACAGTTCTTGAGCCTTCTCGCGTAATTGTGACTCACCGATACCTTCGATGGTAAGGGGCTTGATGCGGAACGACAGCGAGATCTTCTTCTCCTCCTCCAGTTGTTCCTTAGTCTTGTTACGCTCCATGGCAGCGGATGAGAGTCCCAACTATATGGTTTTTTTTTTATGTTTGTATAATAGGCGTGGCACAAACACACAGACATATTTAAGACAGACAAGTTTACAAATTGACACAGACCGACCAGAGGCAAAAGACAAGGACAAAAAACATAGACGACAAAGCAAGGAGAAAGAGAGAAAAATAGAGAGAAAGAGAGATAAAAAGAAAAAAAAACAAAGTTCATGTTGTTTTGTCATTTTTTTTTCAGAGAACATCAGGTTTTGTGTTGTTGGTGTTGTTGTGGATTTTTGGTGTTTGGCATATATCATATGTTTTGGGTGCGGAAAGCGTAAATTACAATTTTTTAAAATAAGTTAAAAATAATAAAAAAAAAAGAAAAAAATTACGATAAAGAAAGATAGATAAATTACAAATGAAGTTTGATGAATTAAATGTTTAAATAAAAAAAGATAGTGAAGAAAACAAAAACAAAAAATACAAAATTGGGAAGAAAAGTAAGATCATCATAAAAGGAAGAAACGAAACGGAACAAGAAACACGTATAAGTTACAAGCATTGAGATGTATTGAAATAATTACCACGCCTGCATCCTTCTTGGCAATGGTAAAGTTGGGTCCCTTCTTATCCTTGTCCTTCATGGCCTGGAGCATAGCTTGACGCTTCTTCTCAGCCTCTTCGAGACGCATACGCTTCTCTTCGATATCGCGCTGCTTCTTCTCCTCAACCTCACGCACACGACGCTCCTCCTCCTCCTTCTTGCGTTGAGCCATCTTTTGTTCCTCCTCAGCACGAGTGACCTTACGCTTAGCCTGCTTCTCTTTAAGCTTCTTAAGCTCATCCTCCTCCTTTGCTCTCTGTTTGCGCCACTCGCTGATGTATTCTTTCAGTTGATCATCGAGATCAGAACGCTTTTGATCCTGACGCTTGATGAACTCTGGATCTCCCTCACCTCTGTTAATTTCGAAATGGTTTTTGTGTGGTAATGAAGATGATGGTTTTTGGCAAGGAAATAAGTTAGAAAAGGTTTAAATATTAGAAAAGAGCTCATACAAAAAAGTACAGAGAATGTGAGCGAGAGAGCAGAAAATAAATATAATTAATTTGATAAAGAGAGAGAGAGAGAGAGAGAGAAATATATTTGTGTGCTTCAAAAGAAACTTTATAAAGAAAAATTTAACAAAAGCTTTTGTGAATTTGGCTTAGTAAAAGCTGTGTTTTGATTAAATAATGGTTAATTTAGCAAACTCTTCGGATTTGCATAATTTTAGCATGATTTTTTTTGTCACAGGATAATTGAATAAAAAAAATAGTTGTACTGTATAAAAAAAAACTATCTCAATGTACAACAAAATCACAACAGAAGCACAATCAACTATAGTGGAATGAAATACACGTTAAGAAATTCATAACTTTATTTTGTGAGATTCTCACAATAAAATTTTTGTAACATTTTCTAAAATTTCTCACAGTGTATTAAAGATATTGAAAGTTATATGTACAATACGCACTACTGGGAACTGTGTTTAAAGCGCTTTAAGTTGCTTGTTGCTTAGGGTAAAGATACCAAATTACGTACACAAACAAATATTAGATCTTGTATGTTACACTTTTTACTTTTTTTTATGTGTCGGGATATTTTTATTTATTTCCAAATAATGTCAGAGAATGTTCTTAAAATAGTAAGCATGAGAAATGAGTTATTTTTTACGAGAGTGGGTACAAAAAGTCACTTAGAAGCTTTGTTTAAAAGTGACAACAACAACAGAATGAAAAAGAGTATTGTTAAGAGTACTCTTGACTACACTGCGAGCGTTGCTAACAAGGAAGCTTTTTAAGTTTTATATTACTAAATTTCTTAGAAATTTTACATACGACAAAAAACAAAGTCAAGCTTTGCTGGAATACAAGTAAAGCTTCATTGTGAGCGCGGTTTCCATAAATTTTTTTTTTATAACTAGTGGTTTATGAGCATGTCAGGGCTGTGTTGAAAGTTCAAATTTCTTTATTGCAGCCATGTGACATGTTAAAAATTCACTCTATATGTAATTTATGTTCAAAATTTGTTGATTTTGATTAAATTATTATTCAAAATACAATATTTTCTGGTTACTGAATTATAAAATAATGTTATGGGTGTTACTTGAGCTGCGTTCAAAGTTTAAAGAAGTTAAAAAAAACAACAGCTAACTGAAAGAGTTTAAAATAAAGTTACTGCTTTGCAAAGTTTATACTATTTTATTTTATTTTTGTTTTCAACTTACTCTGCTGGTGTTTGAGGTGCTTTTCTATTTGCGTTTCATAACAAATACGCGAGTATGTGAGGTGTTTTGTGTGACACAAAAATTATTTATATATCCCAGGATAATGCAACACAAAAATAATATGTTTGACATTTGTTTTTGATTTGGTTTGATTTTGGTTTTGGTTTGGTTTTGATTTGGTTTAAAAAAGTCCAAACATTGCGTTATTTTTTTTTTTTTTAGTTTAGCAAAAACGTTGATAAAAATAAGAGAAAAAAAGAAAAAATTGTTTGTTTAACATATGGTGAACAAAATGAGGCTTATATGAGCTAAAACTAGACAAAAATAAGCTAAGTTTCTATACACAATAAACAAAATATATAAAAGTTTTTGGTATTTTTGACATGAATTGATACTATTTTACAGTATGTGATAATTTTGAACACTTAAGTGAAGCCAAATAGTTGTATATTGTTGCTCTTAATGAGTGCTGACATGTTTATTTATATATATATATGTATGTATAATTTGAAACAAAACTGTTCACTACTACCATTTGATATGCTTAAAGGCAGAGAGCTTTTAGCTACTTTTACTCTTAGGTGGCATAGAGCTTTTCATGCTAGAGCTTAAAACAGTTAACAATCAAACACATACAATGAGAAGACCACCAAAATGTTAACAAAATTTGTACGAACGAAGGTGACGAGCGAACGAGGTGTGAAACTTGCTTGGTTCTTTAACATGGTGCGAGAAACAAAGTATAGTTTACTGCTCATTGCCAGTTCAACTTCGCTCGTGATATTCTGTTATCTTAACATTTTGGAGATATTCTCATTTTATGTTTTTGTTAGTTACTCTTAGACATAAACAAAATAAGATCAACTGTACAGTCGAAAATCTTTTTTAAGTTTTATTTTTTGTAAATTTTTAGTTTTGGAAAACATATGACACAATCTTATTTCGTTTTAGCCAATTGCGCCAACCCCAGTATTAGTTTTCTCAAATATTCTTTTACTTCAAATTACATTCTTTTACCTAAATTGTTGTTATATTAATCTAAGTATTATATAATAATTACAGTTACATCTCTTCTACTTTACACAATTTTACTTACTTCCTGCAATTGAAAAGAGAGAAAAAGAAAAAAAAATATTTATTTTTTGAATATATGATCTATGATAATTTTTGTTTTAATTTTTTTGCATATTTACAATGCGCTTCTATATAGCCAGGTAGAGCAAAAGGGTTGATATTTTTAATGCCAATTTTTTTGTAAGTTTTCAAAATGTTTGTTTTAATTTTCTTAAATATTAACTGTTATGTTTTGAAATAATTATTGATTTATAGCCAATTTTGTTGTTTTAGCTGCTTTCTTAACACTAGAATTTTTTTTTTTTTTTTTCTTTGATATTAGTAAATTTTGTTTATAACTTGAAAAAAAATATATGTTAATACAAAGTTACTGCGCTGCAGTGGAGAAAATAAAAGCAAAATTTACTCAATTGTAACTTACTCTTTGGTCTCCTCGACAACCTCCTCCTCCTCAGAACTGTGTGTAATTTTATGTTTGTTTATGAATAACAACAACAACGACGATGACAACAACAACATTGAGCGTATGAATTTTGTTTTGAGTTGGTGGTATGGTGTGGGAATATGTGGAACATAAAAACAAACAAGATTGCCAGGTATAAAAATATGCAAAGAAAAAAGCATTTTTATATTAATACTCAAAAATTCCATTAAATTATTTAACTAAAATTCATATGATTTCTAATAACATCAGTCTCCATAATCAATTTCAACCTTTCTTATGTGCATTTCAATTAATAAAAATTGCAATTTGGATTTTATATAAATTAAATGCTCTTTGTAGTACACGAACTTAAAATTGCTGTAATTGGGCCTTAATGCTTGCAGTGACAACCAAAAACAAAAAAAAAAAGATTGACATGCAAAATGTTAATTAAACAGAATACTTCGCAAGTGAAGGTTACAAGCCAACGAAAAGTGTTCATTGCTCCATTCTAAAGACTGAAGCAACGCAGTCACTCCTCGTTGGCTCGTCACCTTCGTTCGAAAAGTTCCGTTAACATTTTGGAGATCTGCTTATTGCATTCTAATCAACATAACATAATGTTGAATGAATGAAGTGCGAGAGAGAAACACTCGACGAAACAAACTGAAAGGGTAACAAACACTGAGCAAAAACTGCTCAATAAGCGCACTGTTATTGAGCTAAGCTCCTAAGCAACAGACTCTAAAGAATATTTTGTGCTTGTGTTAAAATAGGTAGAAGTGCTATTTTGCAAGTCATTATCAGTGTACTGCTTAATTTTTCATAACGATTTAAGATTAATACAGTGCAAAATCTTAGCATTTATATTTCTTACAGTGTACTGTTTTACTTACGTGTACTCTTCATCGTCGGACATGGTTTTGGTTTGGGATTAAAAAAACCTAAAATAAAAGAGAAGAGAGTAATGATTATTAGAATTATTTTTAAAAACTTTTTATAAAGAAAATTTGAAAAGAATAACTGAGAAATTGCTTTTTGAAGTGAAACTTTCATAGGCTGAGCAAAAACATAAACAAATAAGACTTTCAAAATGTTAACTTAATAGAATTTTGAGAGGAAAGGTGATAGCCAAGAAGGACTAAAAAAAGCTTTGTTCCTCGTTCCATTCTAAAAAAAACAAAGCTTGTTTCATTTCTCGTTGGCTTGTCACTTTCGCTCGCAAAATTCTGTTAAGTTGACATTTTGGAGGTCTTCCCTTTTTATGTTTTTGGGGTTGATTTTTTTTGATTGAACATTGTAACGTCTTTCTTTTTACTTATAAGAGCTCTAACTCACTGATCACTGTAGAAAAAAATTTAAAAACTTGCTCAATCAAGCAAGCAGCCCATCTACCATAGTGAACCATATATCGAATTGTGAAGTGAACTGCAGTATTTATGTGAACCTTGCGGAGGAATATGCGTAAAAGACAACAGTTTCATGCCCTTAGATCAGTGGTCGGCAAAATTAAAAGTGAGACTGTATTGGTGGGAAAATGAAATTTTGCACTTCAAATCGGTCAGTTATATTAGTGTTATCGTCTAAGCATATGGGAAAAAATTGGCATTCGCTTGGTTTTTTTTAATAGCCGAGTCAAGAAATAAGCCTATTTCTTCAGTTCGGCGACTTATGTTTCTGGGTGACAAGGCGAAAGACTCCATAATTGCACTCGATTCACTATCGCGTCGTCACAATAAAAGTTTCATTTCAATAAAAAGTTGTTTTTTGAATATACCAACTGTAAATGGTCTCCCCTGTTTTGCTATTTCTACAAAAATAAAAGTCGATATTGAAAATTTTAGCTGCTTCAAATGTTCATCTGAATTTTTATTTTTTTTTTTTTTCTGCTAACCATCTATCCACGAATTTTTTTTTTTGTACAAAAAGCTTTTTCCTTTGTAAACCCGCAATATACTCAAATTCCTTATGAAAACATAGGAAATGCCTTTTCATAGTTTATACCGGATTTATTTTCAACGATATAAAGCACAACAAACATTGCAAGCCATCAAAAGCGTTTGGAAGCGTGAAGTATTTTTTGCTTGTTGCATTAATTCCCATATTTACTCGAAAAATAATTTCAGTGTACAGACCAATCAATTATTTATGATTCGCAACAATGCTGTAACCATTATCATACCAAACCAGTAACCATTATCATACCACTACCATTAATTACCTTTTATTTCGAATTTTCGAATATCAATTTATTTATCCTGAATTGCAAATCATTTTATTCTGAAATTTGATTGATATTTTCTAAACTTCAATTGATTTTTCTTTTAAAATTTTAAGGGGAAAATTTTATTTCAGTTGATCTTAATTGAATTTTAATTGATCTCTTCTAAATTTTAAATCGAGTTTCAAAAGATATTTTCTGAGTCTTAAATGGAATTCCCAATGTCAATTGACCGTTTCTGAACTTGAAATTAAATTTCTGAATGTAATTTCTTTTTTTTAAAAAAATTTGAATTGATGTTTTCTGAACTTCAAATGATATTTTTTGAATTTTAAATGGAATTCGGAATTTCAAATGGAATTCGAAAATTCAGTTGATTTTTTCTGAATTTCATATGAAATTTCTGAATTTTAATTTATCTTTTCGAAGTTTCAAAATAAATTTTTCAATTTCAATTGATCTTTTCTGAATTACGATTAGGAATGGTATAGAAGCTTTCTTACTATACAGATCATTGGAGCTATTTTGTAATGTTGGTTAGACCCACTTTACATAGAACGTCCAGAGATTTACTAACTGAGTAACAAATAAAAAGTTATTTCCAGATCATAAAAAATCAAAAATTTCTAGTAAATCTAGAGAAAATAGATTAAATTAGGACGATCTCATAAAATAAATTATTACCGTGCTTTGTAAATTAAAAAATTATTTATACTGATTAAACCTGTCAATTCTTTATCGCGTACCAAGGTTGATTACTATAGGTTAAGCCACTGGAGAGAAGCTCGGTTAACTGTCAGAATGAATGAAAAGAAATCAAGAAAAAAAACCTGAATCTGTACTATTTTTAGCTTACCCTTTTTTTTTTACTTTTCGAGCAAAGGCGAAGAAGAGTGCTTTTCTCTCAAGTGACTTAACCTACATTTATCAACCTTGTCCTGTACTAGAGAACGAAGCATGTTTCACTCTTGTCCGCTTATCTTTCTTATCCTTCTTATCCGCTCGCGGATGAACGTAATAGACTATTCTTTTAATACGATGTTGCTGCGTGGCCTTAAATACCTGCATACAATTCTCTATTACATTTGTTCGAGCTTGGCCGCTCAAATACCGATGACATCTTTTTGATACAGTGAGTAGGAGTAGACACAAGTTAGAAGAGAACACAAAAAGCTAAACGAGATTGCTCTATGTCAAAACCACAACGAAAGCGACAGAGAGCACACCGAAAAAAAATAATGCCACAAGAATATTTTCACAATAATTTTTACAATATCATGAATGATTTTTTTTTTTGGCTTTTTCCCTAATGTTTCAGAATTTATGTTGGATAAAAGTTAATTTATTTAATATATTCAATTTTTATTCAGATTTAAATATAAACAAGGCGGCATGCGACCCGTATCGTGGATCAACCTGGCTGAGGCCCAAAAGAAATAACCTAGTCGCTAACGTAGCCTCTCTGATACCTGGTCGCCTCAGAGAGTAACTGTGGCCTTACCGCGATATTGGGGACGGGGTGCGGTGGACATATTTTCCCCTCGTTATTTTTGACCACCATACTGGCGGACTCTGAACCTAAGCTCGTGTTCAGAGTTTAACCTGCGAGTTTAACCTTCTTTATCCAACGGGGAGGGCGTGTTCGTAAGACCTAAAAACAAAACAAAAACGAAAACAAAAAAATAGACGGGCAGTATTTAAATGTCACAAAGGTGCAGCCTTCAGCTACACCAGACACGCAGTCTTTAAGCGCTCTCATTGGCAAACAGCCTACAGACGCGCAGTCTCTAAATGCTTCTGGCCGCAAGCCACCCAACAAACCTGCGATGGAAGCTGATGTCTTGGCCACCGAACCTGGCACCAGTGGTAGTAGCAAGCAAGTTTCGGCTAAAAATGCGCCACCCACCAAAAAGACGGGTAATGTTCTCGGAAAGCAGCGCACAGATTAAGGGAGGACCGCATAATGCGAATTCCCGATAATAAGCGCACCGAGGAGAAGAACTCGTCCTTGAAGTGGGCAGTGGGTGTCATAGGAGAAGCTAAAGTTCCTGTCAAACCGAACCCAAAGAAAATCTGTGGTAGCACAGCCAATCCAAAGCTTTTAGCGAAATCGGAGCTTGGTAAATTACCATTGCTGTAATCGACAAAAGCGATCCGGACGGCAGCATTATGCCTGAAAGATGGAGGAAGGTAGTAATCAAAATGGCAACTATCTTCATTCCACTAATGAAGGAGTTTTCTGGCAAGGGCTCTTCCTGCTGCGATAGTGGATGGCATCTGGGCCACGTGAAGTTGATGATCGCATGCGCCGACCAAAAGCCTGTGGAACATTACAAAATCACAATCTCCAGGGTAGGGGAGGTATGGCCGGATGCGAGATCTGATCCCTATCAACGAAGAGCGCGTTCCCGAATCCCTATCGAACCATCTGATCCGAAAATGATCCTGGAGGCAATTCGACTGGGAAACCATGATCTGCCAACAGCAAACTGGAAGGTAACACAGGTTGATGAGCCGAAGGCGGACTTTAGATCAGTACGTTTTGTTATCAATAAAAAGTCCCTGACTGTTTTGTCGTCCAAAGGTTTTGCGGTGGACTATGGCTTCTCATCCATACAACTACGGATCATTAAAAAAGATGAGGCGTAATTAGAGGAAGAACATGCTTCCAACCCAATTAGGGACAACCCATCTCTGTCCTTCCTGAGGAAAACATCAGACAACTGGTTTCTACATGGCATCTCAATCGGAAGGCATTATTGGTGGATGGTGAATTTTGATTATATCCTCTCTACCAATCTTACTTTAAGTATTGTAGGCAATGAACCCATCTTCACTATTAGCAATAGGCAGGAAGTTTCAGATATTAAACTTGCCTCTCACCATATATCTGATAGGATTAGAAACTGGAGAGTTTCAAAAGAACACTCCTTTTTGGATCATAGGTATATTTTCTTTGACATTGATGACTTTGCTCCGAGATCACGAAGCTTTCGTAATATTAAACAAGTCAACTGGTGTCTCAACATAGATACATTAGAAACAGTTCTCGCATATGGACTACCAAGTCGTCATACCTGTAAAAAATCCTTGAACAACTTGGTTGTTAGTCTCACTGAGTCCATGAACAATGCTCTAGATATCGCATGTCCAATCAAAACTCTAAATGGGAATAAAAAAGAGATCCCTAGGCATTAAATAATCTTGGACAGATTTTCGCTGCTTAAAACGCTGAAAACATCTAAAATGTATTCAAAAATTTTATGTAAAGTTGTCACGGTGGTTAATTAGAAAGGCATTTGTTTACAAATTGAAGGTTCGTGGTTCATATCCAGCTGAGATTATTAATTTTTCTCATACAATTAAATTGATTTTGTAATGATTTTCCTAACAACAAAATGATAACCTTTTGAAATTATTACAATCCGTATGACTTTTTTTTTTCATTCTCACGCCCAATTATTCTCTTGTGAATTTTCTGTCTGGCAGTTGACATTTCCGGTAGTTTATTTTAAAGAAAGCAGAAAGTTTGTTTTATAATCATATAAAAAGGGCATTACCAGATCTGAAAATTAGCACTAAATGTAGTGCTTGTGGGTATTTTATACTTCTCAACTACGAACTTCAACAATGGAACTATAAATGTTTTACCGAATTTTGGTTTGGTTTTATGTATTTGGAATAATGTTCAAATATGTAGTATATTTTGAGGAACAAAAATGTATAATCCAAGAGGGGGTATCCAAGAGGTGTGTAATTTGTTCTTGTATTGTTTATTTAGAATAATTTTGATATTAATGGTAAATATTTAAGTAATGTAAGGTAATTTGATTATTCTTTTCTGATAATTGTTTAATAGTCTCTTCTTTATTGTATTGGATTGTGTTTTAATTGTTTTAATCATTTCTTATCTAATTATATCTAATTAACTCTAGTAAACAAATAGCAAATGCATCTACAAAAATTTCTCCTGGGTGCATTCACAGTTTGGTATTAATTTAGTTAAATATGTCAATGTGATGTTTATTGTGAATATCGCTCTTCAGTTTTAAGTCAACCATTTTTTAATAATGTAAAACCTAATTTCTCAAAACAATACTTCTTGACTTCAAGTGCTCGTAAAATAAAATTCAAATATCAAAAATGCACAATTACTCAATTATTCAAGCGATTCTTCCAAAATCAGGTGCTTATTTTGTAAACTTAGTTAACACCAATTTAAATGTATCTTTATCATGAATACCTCAAGCACATTGTGCTTTAAATAAAACGCACTATACACATAAAAATGAAACTCTATAAAATTTACTCTAAGTTTGTTTTTTTTTTTTTTTTGTAAATTTTATGCCGGAAAAAATGTTTCCCTAAAACAATTTTTCTAAAAAATCCTCGAAAAGTCTTTTTATTTGTTTATAAATTGCCTTTTGAATATATAAATATATATTTTTTTCACAATCTGTCATTAATATTGCACAATTTTGGAAAAATGAATATAAGATGCAACACATAGTTAATATACCTAATTTTTGAATTTTCCAAATATGTCAATTCTCGTAAATTGTGCAAAATGTTCACAGCCTGCTCTAAATAAAATTAAAGCATTCACCCACGCTCATATTCAAGCAATTTTTGTGTTCTTTTAATGGGTTTTGTATAATGACGGCTATATGCTTCTACATATGCTGGAAAAATACCTCATAAACAAGACTATCTTTATATTATGTACACCGATGTATATTTTACTCGAAATGTGACGCAAAAGCAAAATATTTTTAATTACTTAACAGCCTCTTAAAATTATACATACACATAGAAATATCTATACATTTAAGCTATACATATTTTATTATATGTAAATGTTAAGTATATCTCAATCATTACGCATCATCTGCTAAAAATAGACTTAGTAATTTAATTTTTTATTTTTTTTTTTTTTTGAATCAGTACAAGGTGTACAACATACTTTTACGCTACTTCAGATAAAGTATTGAGTAAAATATTTGCAAAATTTTATATGTCGGGAATTTTTTTAAATATATTTTTGTCATAGCATATATAATATTTTCCCTCGATACCATAGAATATAATACGTTGAGATTATAATGTTTGTTTGTAGTTTTTCTCGAAGTGTAAGAGCTATAGAGAGAGCAGGAGAAAAAGAGAGAGAGAGAGAGCGCGCATAAAACAACAACTTGCCGACAATATGGCGGCCAAAATGGGAGGTATACGAATTTTATTGAAATTTTAAAAATAGCACAAAAGTATTGAATTTCTACCACACAGTGTTAAACAGTTTAAACAAGAGAGAAAAAGGAGTGAAAAGCGCTATTAGAAAAAGAGGTAGTGGAAAGCTTAAACAAAGAGAGAAGAACTTTTTACCTTGGCACAAATGCACTGAAATATTTGAATGAGTAATTCAGGTGTACGAGTAACCTCTGACTTTATAAATCCATAATTTTATTAGATAAATGGGGGCAGTAGATCAATAGGTCCTAGTTCAATATCACTTTAATATAATGGTTCAATACTATTTATTATTACAGAAACTTCAACACTGAATAAGTACTCATAAAACTCAGATGAGAAAAAAGCTCTTGAGAAGATATTTATTATTTTTTTTTTTTAATAAATATCAGAATTAATCTTTAATGCAAGCATATTTATAACATATTTATAAAACATATTTATAAAACTGAATATGGATTATTTGAAAATATCTTCTCAGACTTTCTTATGTAGAAATTAAGTGCCTAAGCCTTACTTAAAATGTTCTTTTTTTTCTATTAGAAAGAATCAAATAACAAACATAAAAACGCCTTTTTTACAACAATTTTAAGACCTAATTCGAACTCAGCTTATTAATACACAAACCCAGGTTTAATGTGCCACTCCATATAAAGATGAATACAAGCACTTGAGAGGCAATTTATCAATCGTTACACATCGCTTAAAGCTGTCAAATTTGTTGCTCATATCAAGATAAATTCTTATTCAAATGGCATCATAGGCAGCTTTTTTTTCAGTGTAGTCTTCTCTAGTCAAGAGATCAACTAGCTTTAAAGCACTGAATAAAATTCAAGCCTCATGTGAGTAAAAAAGGATATTTAATATATTGAGAGCTGTAAGTGAGTGAGTGGGAGTGAGTGCATGCTTTCTACATGTGTATGTAAGTGTGTGGGTATGAGTGTCTGTGTAAAATATCATAATTGCCATAGCTGCTTTTTGTGCAGATTTCTTCAGCTGCATCCAGAAAAATTTTTGTAATTTTATCAACTGACAGCTACTCCAAAATATGTTGCGAGGATCTCGATTTTTTCCATACGAAATCTAGCGCAAACGTACTCTCACCAACAAATACACACTCATTCTCACGCACTTACTCAGTCACTCACTCTCTCAGCTACACTTTTGCACAGTGTCACAAAAAAGTTCGCGCTCACTTGTACGCAACGTATTTTATATATCTTCAACTTTGAGACGCCAAGGTAAAAAATCAAGAGGCAAAACTTATTTATAAAATATTCATTTTATTTTTTTTTTCTCTATAATTCTGTACATACGACGACGCGCTGTTCGTTTCTTTATGTCTTTGGGCCGACATTCTATATCATGTAACACACTGAGCTGATGCGAATGACTATTTTTAGCACACAACTAAAGAATTTTTGTGTCCTCTTCTATTTTTTCTTATTATATTTTGCTCATTGTTTTTTATCTATTTTGTACTGTTATTGCACTGAATTTTATGAAAATTTAAAAATGTTTTTATTTTAATTACGCCCACTTTTAATGCACTTGAAACCATATTTGACACATTTTTAGTTATATGCCGCAATTTTAATCCATATTTTGACTGATGCCATTGGGTTGAAAAAAAAATCCACTTTATCCTGGATGCTGCTTATATAAGCAACAATTTTTGTTTTATTTTTTTTTTACTTTTACGGCTATTTATAGTCCAACAGAAACTGGCTAGCTGCTGCTGTTTTGCACAATTTTATCCATCAAGCTATGATAGTTTTTTTTATGTTTAATCAAAAATTTCAACATAAGGATCATTCTCAGTTTTTTCCTTTCATTTCTTTAAAGTTCTTGGTTTTTCTTTTGCCAAACTTACTTAGGGAAAAGAAACAATTGAACTCTCTACTAGTGTCCGAGCAGCTGACGTCGTTGGAGCGAATGCTGCGGTTCGACTAAACTGACTGACGATCAAACAAGAAACAACACGTAATGTTAAAGATTTTTCGGAAAACGAAATTTTCAAATTTTCCCTACCAACACACATGCACACGGCACCAATACCAAAACCAATTGGTAGGTGCTGCACATTCTAGTTGGACTAATATTTGGGCTTGTAGAGCGAATGGAATAGCGCTTGATGAAGATCATTGAGTGAAGGTTTCCACCTTCTAGCTGGCATGCATTAGACTGAGAGAGAGCGTGTGTCTCACAGCTCTCTAGGTCGTTTCAGGTGTGGGTCGGCGGGGTGTTGTGCCGGGTTGTGCCGCCTGTTTGTGTTGCTATCATAAGCAACTCATGTGAAATATAAACTTTCATAAAAATAAAGCACTGGGCCAGGCGAACGAGGAGCTTGACTTGGTTGAGGCTGAGGATGCTGTATAGATCACCCCATATTTCACCCTCCCCGCCCCCTCTCCATCTATTAATGGTTTTTTTCTTTTGTGCTCGTCGCTAGTGAGGTTTTCTTAAAAAATTTCATACATATGGTTGAGTTTGTAGCTCCTGTAGGTGTGGTATGTGCTGATTTTGTTGTTGCTTTGTGCTGTTGTTGCATTTGAGGTATCGTTTAACAAAATAACAATATAAAATATGCAACAACAAGAAGAACAACAGCAACAAAATCGCAAAAAGTTGCTTAATAAAATATTTTTGTACAAAAATATTTTCTTTATGCAGCTGCTCGACAAAATTCCCACTACTTTGGAGCAGAAATCATCTTTGTATATCGTGCAGTTAATTTGTATGTGTGTGTTTCGGCTGTTGGCCAAAAAGTTTGATATTTGCTATTTTTCTTTTTCCTTATTTCTCTATGTTCGTTTCATTTTATTTTCTATAAAATGTTTTTTATGTCCTTTTTCGATTTTAAAAATAATTTCATTCTTTTTTTTCATTCATTGCATACACCTGTTGTTGCTGAGCTAAAAAAATATGTGATTTAAGTTAATTTGGAGAAAATTTCGCCAACACTTACATTTATATTTCAAAGTGGATTTAGTACTCAAAAAAATACTATTAGTTAAGTCGTTTTTTACTTGTTTCAAAATGTTGAGGCACGTTTATTGTAATGCTTTTTTAAGTCATTTCTTGTGACTTTAAAAGATAGTTATTCAATTGGTAATTCCTAATCTGTTGAAAAACTCCTTGGAACTTTAAATTTCAGCATATCTCAAAGCATGTACCTTACAAGCCTGCAAGAGACATATTGAAAAATTTATGTAGATATGAAACGTATACCCCAAAAAAGCGGGGATAGAAAAAAAAACGATTACTTTTTCATTTTTACATCAAAAGATCATGTAAAAGTTGTTGCACAACAATTTTAAATGTAGCAATATGACGCTAGGACGTCAGAGATTCCGTTCTTGAAATGATTTTTGACGTCAATTTTTCGCAAATTTTTTCAAGCACATGCAACGTTTTAGATCACTATTTGGGGTATACCTACAGCCTTTAATATTCATCGTACAAAGATAAAATATATGTCAAAATAGCAGTTACATGCTTAATAAAACGCATATGGGGATTTCCACAAAAATGTTAACCATAGCTGAAAAATTTAATGTGTTTCAAAATTCAAATTTTTGTCTAGTAAAATACTGATATATATGACCTTCGCATTCTGAAAAATTCAATGTCTTAACTTATATTAAAAACCTCGTCTAATGAAGATATAGGACATGCCACCTCATAAACTTCGACCATGGCCGAACTAAGATGTAAGGCACTCTTCTTAAGCTCTTTTCTCACTTTTTTGATTACACCTTTTTTTAACGGAAATGTTGTCGCGTGAGTTATGTCACGTCAATTACGGCAAATATTTTTTGGAAACTCAATATATTTTTAAATAAGCCAAGTTCATCGATAAAGTGGGTTTATTATGAAACTTCACTGTTTTCCCATTATATAAAAATTAAAAGCAAAAACAGGTTAC
Source organism: Coremacera marginata (assembly GCA_914767935.1). Lineage (NCBI taxonomy): Eukaryota > Metazoa > Arthropoda > Insecta > Diptera > Sciomyzidae > Coremacera > Coremacera marginata. Next base: position 49,288,754 of record OU612046.1, on the reverse strand, counting down.
ATGGTAAAATTCGCAAAATTTTTACAATCTAAACGTGCTTGTAAAACACAGTTCCTTTTTTGTCGCGTGAGTTACGCCCATATTTACCACTGTTATTCTTAATTAGTTACACGAAGGAACATTTTGCCATAAAATACCATTAC